>NW_019773847.1:140069-151714 GCF_001039355.2 Lingula anatina | reverse complement strand
GATCTCCCCCCCCCCCCCCCCCCCCCCCCCCCTGGCTACGGGCCTGATATGGTATCAATAATACTGATACTACTGTACAGATGTGCAAATATATCTTGTTAAGACTATTTCCCTCCAAATCAGGATCTCGAAGTAGATCTTCTACTCTGTCTGACAAGGACTCTCCAGCACCCTCAACCTCCGCATCAGGCCAAAGATCTGAAAACTCAGAACGGAAAACTAGACGAGATAAGACCAGGAAAATTAGTAATATTCAAATTGCGTGTGCTCATTTTATGTTACGACAAATTATCCACAAACCTTAATATTTGTAAAAATTATTTATAATTTTCTTTTCACATTTGCCTAGGTCTACGTATGTTCAAACATAATTATTACAATAGTCTAATTTTTTTGTGGGTGGAAGGGGTGTGATGTAATGATGCAATACGTCACGTGATGTAGGTCAGAGGTCATGGGTGTGAGGCATGGACTTTTAATCCTGTAATAAATAGTTTAAGTCTTTAATACATGTACGTTGTTACAATACCATAGGGAACACTACAGTTGTAGTTTCAAAATACATGTATATTTAAATATTGTACAACATTTGTATATAAATATCGTTTGCTTTTTATATAGAAAATTTGAGTGTTTGCACGATGTATTCACCAAGAAAACAAACTTAAATGCATTTCTTATTTTATTTTCTAGGAAAACACAGGATTGGAGACCCTGACCCACAATTCACAAAACGTCCCGCAAAACGTAAGTTATTTTACTCTGATAAATAACAAACTGTCAAGTAAGATGAATCAGCAATATTGAATTTTGTTATTAAAAATTACAAACTTTTCTTTTTATATTACCAAAGGTGTGGTCAATAATCATAGTTTTTTTTTACCAGTGTTGATGTGGGAGCCAAGGCAAGTACAGTTTTATAATGCGTGTTTGTGTGTGTGTTTTGTGTGTATATCTGCACGTGTGCGTGAATGTGTATGTGTGCCTGTGTGAACGTGCGTGTGTCCGTACTAGTATGTTTGTACATGTGAACGTGTGTTTTGTGAACATGTGTATGTGTGTGTGATCACCTCAGGAGATATCATGACTATTACATATTTGCCATCATCATGGGCCACATAATTTTGTATTGGGTTCAAAACTGAAAGTAAGATGTATAAATGTAGTGTCCGCTTTCAATATGGCTGCGATAAAGGTCCAAATTACCACAGTAACGATACACGAGTCCTTTTAGACTCCATATTCTACGACACTAGAAACCAACGAGAAAAATATGTTCTATGTACCTTTTTCTTACTATCTTGACTTAAGAAATGTTTGTATTATACAGTGCAAATATTGTTAATAAAAGATATTTATATAAATAAATCTTATATATTTCATCCAATGTGAGTACAGGAAAACTTTTAGTCTCTGTGAAACATTGAACCTCGACGCCCTTTAGTTTATGGTGGCTTGGTCAATTTAGTTAAATAGACTGAGCTTAGAATGTCCTATAATTACATGAATGAATACTAGTGTGATTTACATTGTTAACAGCAATCATGTTATTTTTGTCAACATTTTGATTATAAGTAAGACTGGAAAAATATTTACTTATAACATTGACGATACCGTTTTTCCTATAAAATATCTTTCTTTTCAGGCACCAAACTTAAAACAAGGAAGCCAGATACCTGCTATCAGGTAATGTACATGTAATATATGTCGCTCTACATTGTGCTCAACATCTTGTTATAACTACTTAATAATTTCATGAATGTTTGAATATCAAGATGTCAAACGTTTCTAATCTTCCATGTCCATGTAATATATATATATATATATATATATATATATATATATATATATATATATATATATAAATGTAGGGACTGTTTGGAGGTAATATTGGGGTAAAACCTATCTCAATATTAGCTGTTGTCTGAAGAAAAAAATCACATCATTCTTGTAGGGAATGTTTGAAGTGTGAGGGGCTGTATGTCTGCAGACCCTGCGTGACTATTTTAATACTGCAAGCACTAATCAATTGATATTTCAGCCAGATAATGCTTACAATAAAAGTAGAATATGAGGGAATGTAATTATTGGTTATACCACGTTATAATATATAATGTAATCTAAATAAACTTTGAATTTGTTCCCCATTTTCCAGGCACCTATAATGAGACCAACACACAAAAACCTTTTGGTGAAAATGAGACAAATGCTTGTAGAAAATCTCCGAGTTGAGGACATCATTTGGGACATGGTAGCCACGAACATATTCAGTAAAGACAATGCAGAAAAGGTAATGGCTAAAGAAACAGAAAATGATCAAGCTTTTGAATTTCTTCGTATTCTACCAAAATGTGGTCCTCGTGCATTTGAAACATTTGTTGTAGTGTTGAGAAAACATAATAAGATAGAACTTGCAGATAAGTTAGCAGACAAAGCGACTGCATACAGTAGTAAAAACCAAATAGCAAACTTCTACATCAATTACATGAGCCAGATACAGCGTCTTCCTTGGGACCCCGACGACACAATGCACTTAGATGACGTGTATGTTAACCTGCAGTGGGTACAAGAGGAAAGGAAACCAGCAGGTACCAGTTCTGATCCAATCCATAGCTATACATCAATATTAGATACTAAACAAGGGAAGACACCAAAGAGAATATTGGTCAGAGGAAAAGCAGGCATCGGCAAAACCACATTTACACAGAAGATGGCAACAGACTGGGCAAATGCCACACTGGGTTTAGGAGAATGTGATGAAGTCCTTTTAAGATATAAACATGTTTTAATAATAAATCTACGCAGCATTCAGCCTGGTCAAACATTGAAGGAAGCAATGGAAACACAAATCACTTGTCCTGCAGAAAATAGGAGAGCAGTGACAGATGAAGTCATGCAAGCTCTAGACTATGATAGTGACCATGTTCTCTTGGCCTTTGATGGTTATGATGAATATGATATCAACACTTCCAAAGAAATCACAGACATCATTTACCGAAGACGATACCAGGATGTGTGCACCGTCATCGCAACACGTCCGTGGAAGGCAGAAGAACTGATGAACAGACGAATAACGGACGGTGCGTATGAAATCACTGGGCTAACAGAGGACAACATAGCTGAATATGTTGCTAAATTCTTTGATGATCAAGAGACATATGATAAGTACCTGGCACTGAGGTCATATTCGAAATACTGTTTCGAAAGTACGGATGTATTGGATTCAATAGGGAAGGGTCTAGTGGGTTACCTAGGCGAAAAAAAGCTGATGTCTTTGGTGAAGATCCCAATACTTCTACTGTTCATTTGTCTTATGTGGCAAGAAGATCAAGAATGTGATGCCCAGACAGATTCACTCCCAGCTTCATACACACTGCTATACAAGAAACTAATACAGTTGCTTTTAAGACGAAGATACGGCATCAGGACACAGGTTGAAATGGAACAGTCTGCATTCGTTAAAAATCTTGAAGAACAAACATTTATCGGCCTTGGCAAGCTGGCTTACGATGGACTGGTGAAACCAGATGGGGGTCTCATATATGATGAAAAGGACCTGCAGACGATTCCAGATGTCAACGAATTGTACAGTTTAGGTCTACTTAGCAAGTGTAAGGTTCACAGTAACCTTGATGTTAAACACGAGGTAACTTTTCCACACAAAACCATCCAGGAGTTTTTTGCGGCAAAATACCTGGTGGGAACATTAGACGAAAATGACAGTAATATTTTAGATCTTTTTTTGGAAAACATAGACACCCTTGAAGAACTCTATGACATGGACGTTGCGTTACGCTTTTTGTGTGGGTTTTCAAGGAAAGCAACTGCCAAAGTGCTACGTAGAGGTAAAGGTCTTTACGACGAAGTTAAGAAACTAAGTGATAATAAAAGTGCGTATATGGCATATACTACGAGGTGCAACGAGTTCTGTAATAATCTCCTCCTAGAAAACTGGTATGCCTACTGTCCCCAGGAAACAGTGCTGCCTCCTGATCTTTTCTTCTGGCTCACAGAGCTTTACATACCTGAATCACTTAAGAACTCTAATCCCAGATTCCAGCGGGTCTTGCGGGACAGTATGTGCAGTCCCCAGGTATGTTCTGGTTTGAATGCCGTCACCGTTGATTTGGGGCCACACACTCATTGGCGTGAAACACATCAGAAAACATCTTTACTCAGTGAGTGTGACATGTTCCGTAAACTAGAAGTGGTAGTGTGGCAGAATGTATGTGACATTTGTGATGACTGCAGATGTGCCTTAAAGCATGTTTTATCTAAAGCTCCTAATCTTCAAAGACTTGACATAGCTGGAAATTGTAGTGGAGCACTATTATCAATACCAAACCCTGAAAAACTGTTACATCTGGATGTCAGAGACATAAATGTTCAAGACTGCCAGGTGATCGCACAGATGCGGCACTTGAAGTACATTGATGTAACTGGGAAAATAGATGTAGGATCAATAATGCCAAGAGAGCCACTTCCTCAACTGGGGGCAATACCTAATACCAGTCATAATTTGATTTATATCGATATTGGATTTACCCCTCTTAGTGCCGTGGGTGTACAATTGTTGGGGTGGAACCTGCACCATGTGCCAGTGCTGGAACATCTTAATCTGGACTGTGTATTCAAGTAGCGAGCCAGGTGTGGGCCTAGCAGGTGTACATGTCCTAGGGGTGAAGATACAACAGACTATGACAGATGTCAGGATGTCTGTGAAGCCGTGCTTGAACTGAGCCAAGGTGTGATACACACCATTAAGCTGAAGTACTTCTCATTCAGTTTCAATTACTTGTCTACGTACTGCGGTATCACCAGTCCACTGATAGCATTGATACAATCTCCCAGTACAGTGTCAGAGCAGACTGGAATGGAGATTGACATGTCCAATAATGACCTGGGCAGTGTTGACCGCCTCAGTGAGCTGATAGTAGCCATTGTCAGCTCTTACCAGCATGTATCAACTTGGGGGTTTTGGCATAATAACCTTAAAAAGGTTCTCCCAAAGCCAGACGACAGTCTTAATTGTCAAGTGTCACATACATGGCCATAAATGTGCAGCATTCACGCGATACGCGAGGGCGCAACAGTAGGGCTTCACGGACTCAACTAACCAATCACAGCACAAGAATGGCATCGCACACAGACTCTGTGATAAGTGCTCAGCCCATTGTCAAGTAGTGTTAGTTCATGGTAACAAGCGTCTGATATGTGCAGAGAAGTTTATTATTATAATATATATTGTTCTTATTGTTACATTATTAAATCTAACTCTGTATCCAAGTAGTAACTATACTGTACCAAGTCAGATACTGATGATGTACAGAGGTCATATATTCCAGAATAAGCCATTACCGCTGATTTATAACTTTAATTTTTGTTTGATATGTTATTCATGAAAGAGTTAATGAAAGATTATTTTAATTTGTTAAATCGTGATCTTATTCTTTTTATATTCAAATAATTGAATAATGTGGGTACAATTGGTCTTCCACTTCTTATTTGCATTTTTTCCTTTACTACAAGATTATTTTGGAACAGTTGCAGCATTAAAAATTAAAATAAATAGCAATCTGAAAGAAGAATTTTGCATAATTATTAAATGATGATAGGAATTTTGGATCAAGAGATTAGTTAAATACTGAGTAGTGATATTGTCAGTCAATTTATGTAGAATCTGATAATATGATTAAAAATCCTGATTGAATTCTTGGCCTTGCACTGGGCAGTTTTACATTTGTGCCAAGTGCTTTTTTGGACTCCATTGTACAATGGTAAAAGTTCTTCAATTGCCATGAAAGTTTTTAATCAGACTCTATATGGTGCTGCTATCTGCTGGTGCTATCGGTAACGAATTAATTTGCCTTTGTTTCTGAGTGAATCTACCGTCTAAACTCACTATTACTGAAAATATTTGCGTTTTGCTGAGGGTAGGCTAGGCAATACACGGCGAACTTCTTAGTACGTGTGTACAACAGAATTTTTTTTTTAAACCCTATCGATATTTGGTCAGGAGTTGCTTGAAGCATAGCACAACGTTGTTGTCTATGGGCATCAGGCCGTTAGTTTGTCATAATCTCACGAATTACCCACGAATCGCGAACCCATTCATTTTCCTATGGCAATCTGGCAACTCATTAAAAATGCACGCATGCGCAGTGGGCTAGGCGTGACGTCATGTAGTGCATTTCTGGGGATGAATATTTTTAAGCATAAAGCTTCTAAGTGGAAACCTGAACATACATGTATGTGTTAAGTCTCGTTCACATATGAAAAATGAAGTTTATTTCTATAGATGTGACTGCTGTAGTACAGTTCTGATATTTGCATCACCGAGTAATGCTAAAGCATGCCTTGGTCTAACAGTGTTTCGGTATTCAATATTTATGCATGTTGCCCAGACACTGATAGTGTAGAAATATTAGGAGTATTCAGCTGTTACATTATATCTGTTACATTGTATCTTATTGTCAGCCTTCAACATCTACTGGTATAGTGCATTCCAGATCATGGTGTAAAATATAAAACTTGATACAATTGTAAATAATTGATACATTATTTTTTCTTTCAATAACCAACTGTACATATTACTATGGTTCATAACATGTCAAGACACATGTTGGTTATGATATATATTTTGACTCATTTATACATGTATAAACATATAGCCTTAATTGGATATGAAATGGTGTGCTGATTGTAGTACTGTACATGTTTTTCATCTAATAATTTTTATTATTACACATATATTTACATTATACACACACGTGCAGTGGCTAAGTGTATGTGAAAATATTATGTACTTAAATGTATGTACAGGTATATCGATGCATAAGGTGGGTTTTTATTAAGACATTAAATAGCTTACCGGGTAGTTGTCGACTTGACATACAGCAGTTCATGAAACTTTAATGTCTTTGTGAAAAATAAAGTGAAAATCTGTATATCACGATGTGTGTTCAAGTTGGATGGGTGAAATGTACGGACATTATATAACTTGCTTTTTGCGCATTTAAAATATAACGTCATGTGTTTCACATATTACGTAGGTTCAGTATTTTGAAACTTTTCTTATAAATAGCTTTTAACACATATTAACACACATTTCTTTGAGAAAGTGTAGAATTAAAATTAAAGGGATAATAACTCTTTGTATGATACCTTTATTTCACAATAAAAACATTGTGAACAACTCATAGAAATATAATATATTCTGTTTAACACAAAAACGGCAGTTATAGCTATTATTCTGATATCTGAGCTTGACTTCAGATCACGTGACTTCCATTGATGGCTGTACTCAGTTATAATCTCTTAAGAAATTTTAACAAAAAAAAAAACTTTTAAGAAAAAACCAGGGACTAACTTTGAATGTAAAAATGGATTCATTGACTATTGGTAAGTATGGAAAAATTGTCGTTTACTCCTGGAAAAAACGAAGATTTATTATCCCTTTAAGCGTTTTTATGAGATTTAATCTGCACATTATTCTGGTTGTTGCTTATACAGGTATTAAACTTGTAGGTTATGATATGTTTTTAGTTATTGTTGAAAATTGAAGTTTTGTGAGACAAAAATTCCAGTTGTGAAGATTAACATAAGAAGTCTTATAATGACTTCCTATATTTTTGTCATGAATGATCATAAAAGATCCCACGAGTTGTAATAGTGCTGTGAAGAAAAAATAAACTGACTACTGGTCAAAGCGGTGATTTAGACTATTCATGAAGTCCACGGTACAAAGTAATGCCGTCGAAATTCGAGGCCTCCACCCCAAAAAGAAAAGCCCTTTGAAATCAAAATCCTGCAGTAAGCAAGAAAGAAAGTCTGTCCAATTCAAGACAACCATATAAAAACCATCTCATGAGCATTATAAATGCAATGGAAAAATCCGTTATATAGTTTTTCCACATACCACATTTTACTACAGTGCAACAACATTATTTATTATAACTGTGTCATACGCAAAATTGCCGTGATCATTACGTAGACATCATATATATATACATATATATATCGTATGGTTAATACAAAATACATAAAAACTAAACTATAAATCTTTACAGGTACCAGCCATGTGCAGGTTATACTGCTATCTTAACGTCTCTTCTCGGCATATACAGGTATTTAAAGCATACACTTGAAAATAAAATAAAACCATCCAACAAAATTTGTCAAAGCCATGCTCGACCACATGCAACAATCCGATAACAATCATGGCGATTTTCTATGGAAATCTGTCAACTACACATGAAACACAGGCATTACTGTATTACATATCTTTGTATAACTGATTAAAAAAAAACAGATCAATGCACAGTTCCGTTACATTAAAGAAATACTCTCATAATTCAAAACGTCAAATATCATTTGTTTTTTCCACTGATGCTTCAGTTCCCGGAGCATGGGAGGTGATGAGGGTGTCATCTTCTAACTGAAAATAAATAAATAAATAAATAAATAAATAAATATCTGCCATTTTGAGTTATATGTTTTCGTTCACTAACATGATTCACTGACGACTCCTTGAGTCAAAAAAAAGGAGACAGGTAGGGTTTAGAAAGATTTGGGAGTGAAAGATATCGTTTATATGCTAGATTCCAGTGCTGTGTTCTCACAGGGAGGTGAAAACTTCTACACTCAGTCTGTATCAGGGGGGAAACGTGCCAGACATAGTGCCATCTGTTGTAAACTACAATGAGACGCTGAGACGCAGTGAATATAGTGCGACACATGAGCCCCCGCCTGCCCCCCCCCCCCCCTCCACACACACATGCAGGTACAGAATTGTCATATTGTTTACAATACCTTCTGAAGCAGGGGTAGCTCGGTTGTCAGTACAGCAAGTACTGCGTCGTGGACCGTCAGATAGATGGCGTCTCTGCCTTGGTCACCGAGGAATACATTCTTCTGGACTATCTCAGTAAGCTCATCTAGAAGACAGAAAACAGTTAGAATTTCCAATGTCAACTCATGTCGTTTATATTTAATATTGACATTAATTTTAACCTTTGTATGAACCACTTTTATATAAAAAGCTGAGCTTACATTATAAGAACCAATAATAAGTTATTCAAATACTGTCATATTATTAGTAAATTTTCTTGGAGACTTATAAGTCTCTAGGAAAATTAAATTAAATATTAAAATATAGATTAAAGAAAATAGAATTATTGCTTTCTAAATTCCCTACTAGTTCGTGTAACACAGTACATCCCAGTGTTGTAACAAACCTCTGCAGTGCGCAAAAACAACCTGGACTCCAATGTCTTCGTAATCACATACAATCTGAAATGAAATTAACAATAATTGAATCGTTTTAACTTTCCGCTTATTCTCTTATTTTAGCTAATTGGTCCATTTCATGATAGAATGAAAGGGTCATTATGATCAATGTAACAATAAAAAAACAATCGCACGAGTAAAACATGTAATTGAAAACACTGTTAGGTATAGAAGTATAATAATTATCATATACTGAGATGAAAGGACAGTATCATTTCCAGCATGATATGCAATTTTGCTTCAATCAAACATGTCGTATTTATCAAAGGACAGAGAGAGAGAGAGAGAGAGAGAGAGAGAGAAAGGAGAGGGGAAGTGACTTTAACCTGTTTCAGAGCCTGGATACCAACAGCGTCTACAAAAGCCATGGCGGAACAGTCAACTATGATATGATGAATAGCGGGCTGAGGTGGAAGCTCTTCATTAACTTCTGAGGGTAATTTGTCATCAGGTTGGACGTCCTCTATGTGGAGACTAAGTACTTCTTTGGACAGGCCTACCATACCGCTGTTACTTACACCGTTCACTTCTGTAGTCTTCTTTATTGTGGTAGAAATGCACTGAATGAATAACAACTCTTAGTAAAAAATTCTAAAGAGTTAATGCTGGTCTAATATATGTATTTGATGGATACGGTATGAACGTTTTTTTTTTCTCCAGCACACACTACTAGTTGGTATCACATTTATTTTCCATTCAAAGCGTGGCATTACGGATCCGAATAGATGAGCGTTAATATCGTTGAAATAATAATAATAATAATAATAATAATAATAATAATAATAATAATAATAATGCTTAGTATAGCAAATTGCCAATTGCCAATTAATAGAGCTCCACAAAAGCCCGCCACCAAAAATCGACTTCGACCTTTCCGAAATTGTTTATGGAAACCAGTTATTTACTTTGTGTTACTTTGAGTGAAACCATTATGACCAACAAATTATAATATTTATCTCTTTGACGGAGTTAATAAATCATTGAATAAACGCCAATATTTATGTGAAATCTAACCTCTACTTTTTGTCTTTTCTTCTCTTCCTTCTCTCTCTCTTTCTCCAACGCTTCGCTTTTCTCTTTGCTCTTCATCTGTTTCGCTTTCAGGAGTGCCGGATCACAGTCAGTAGCTGCGTACAGCTTGCTCCGGAAGTGTTCAGCGTTGGCGTAATACAGAGATGATCCAAAGTGGAATATCTTGATACCTGGAATTTCCTCCACCTGGATATACATGTATATGACAAAATTCCTTCACCATCATGATCAGTATTATTTTTTTTTTTTTTTTCGGAAGAAGAAGAAGCAATCTGTGTGATCTAAATACAACAGCAAACAAGTCAACATTCTCAGTCAATATAATAAAAACAAACATCCAAAGGTTCAATTTCGTCCTTTTTACATTTTGCATTACCCATACTTCAGGGCCGAAAGAAACAGCTTTTTTGTTCTGGGAAAAGGTCGATTTTGTTCATTGTATCTTCAATTGTGATGATAAAAACCGTAACTTTCTTTGCTTTAAGCAAACAGTAAATCAAAAGATTGAGCCCCCCCCCCCCCCTCCGTCTCATGCCTCGTAGGCAACCACATGTGTCGTCTCTTAAAATATTTTTGTTATCATATACTGTATGTTGGTTCCGTTGGAATAACAGTTATATCAAAATCAAAATAATAAAACATACTCACCATATAAAAGGTTAGGAATAATAATTTAAAAAACTCTGTAATGAGGTGGGAAAATCTTTAGTGTATATAAAAAATCCAATAAATGGTGGATGCATAACCCATCAACATATGAACCTTAGCTACTGTTGTTATTTTAGTATAATTCAAAATAACGGTGTTTGTGGATTTTTGGGCTACTGTATATTTGAAACTGATAACTTTTAAAGCTTACTCACGGTCTTGTATATATTGCTGTCTCTGTATATATCCGAGTGGGGTACTCTCCCATACAAACACGTGTACGGCCTTATATAGAAGAAATAGGTGTGTTATTATATTATGGAGACAACTATATGTAGCGCACTTAAAGGAAAGACGATCTTATTTCTAATTGTCCAGATGGCAGATTAAAAACACTGGCTATGTAGGCTGCCAAGTGTTTGAAACCATTCCACAGTCACCATGCAAAATCAAAATTAATGAAATTACTTCCAGCATGAAATAGCGAAATTATATCGTATATCGAAAGTTTTTCCCTTTTTGATAAATGTTAAAGAGATTTATGTACAAATGCACTGTGGGTTTATGAAAAAAATGCAAAGATATCGATAATTAATGTAGGTGACAAAGTCAAAACGCTATCTAAATACACAGGCTGACACGTGTATGGAATTTTATCGGCATATACCATAAAATCA
>NW_019773847.1:117851-132958 GCF_001039355.2 Lingula anatina | reverse complement strand
CGCGTAGTTTCTTCGTTTAGAACGCTGTTGCTCGCTGATCGGGACGCAAAGACTGAATGGTGTTAAAGACCGTTGCGCTATAAACATGGGCCGTGGGTCAGGGAGCTGCTTGTGATAGGGTGGAGTTTGGACGAGTTAAACCATGTGTTCCCCAAAGGGTGAAGGGCGAAAATTAGACCGTTGTCTATTGGTTGATTAGTGAGCTCTACGTTAGAGGCGTGGAATTGCAGCGTTCGCATAAATGAAAAATGCGCATGACAGAAACCCTGCGCTGGAGGGGACATGGGATGATTGCTATGGAAAGAGAAGGGCGTGCCTTCAGCGTCTCTTTAAAACCTGTTTAAAACCTTTATTACATTTGTCACACGATGTCCGTACAGCCTTTATCCTACGCACATTCATGATTATATGTTTTTTTCTCCTTATCTTTGTGAACTAGTTTCATTTTATCCACCCTCCCGTCCGTCACTTACTTTAAGGAGCCCATTGAGAACAGCGGACTAACAGATCAGCGGATCCAATATGGTGACTCACTAAAAAGCTTGCCGCTTAATTCCCGATTAGATTCCCCGCGAGAATTACGCAACAAGCATTCAAATGGGTGGACCATATTTGATCTCCTAGACGGTTGTTACATGTATGAATGCGCTTTAAAACAAAGAACTGGCAGAGTAAAAACCTATGGTGACAAGACTTTTATGGTATCGGCTCCAGTGGAATAGAACATACTGCCTCTCGAATAGTGTCAAAACATGGTTTTAAAAAAGAACTCAAAACATTTATTTTAAACTTAAAGGAACTTTACAAATGAAATTGTGTGAGGTGTAAACAATTCATTTTATTTTAAATTTACTCTTTTATTTAATTTCTTAACTATGGTTTTACAGCTACTTTCAAAGAAACTTTATAGGGGAAATTGTTTAAGTGTAAAACTTTTAATGTAATTTGAAGTGCACTCTTTAATTTGATGTCTTATCGATGGTTTTACAGCGTGTTTCTAATACTAAAATATTTAAGCATTTTATCATTGTAAAGTCTACTGAACTTGTAAGGAATTCAGTCTTTAAATAAATTTTATTATAATTATTATCATTATTTTTATTGTGGCTATATTCATAATGAAAATTTTCCAATGAAAATAAAGTAATTCACGAAAGCGTCCCCTTTAACATTTGTAAGGCAGAGTCACCATTTTGGAATATGAGAGTACTGGTGAGGCAGTTTTCCTGGATTGCTGCTGGCGACTTCTACATCTGAATCGAGAAGAAAACATCTACATGTAATCGGTGATATTTTCACACCTGACGAAAACAATTTTAAATGCACATAATCATCGACGAAAGGGGTTCTACATGTCGCCGTCATGTAGTAAAATAACACTTAAATGTTGAATTTTCTCTGCAGACCTTTGTCCTTTTGTTATTAGTGCGAGTAAATTCAGTCCTGAAATGCATTTGCATATATTAATGGATATCACGTGATATATATATATATATATATATATATATATATATATATATATATATATATATATATATATATACATATATATATATATATATATGTGATGTTATCACCCCCCAAAAAGTAACCTATTTACATCATATGTATATTTATATTCAGAACTTTTTGCCATGAGATAAAACTTACCCGCGTATCTTCCATATCGTTTGTGCTTTCCTCTGCCATTTCAATTTCTGGAGAGTGGGATGTGATGAGGGTGTCATCTTCTAACTGTAAAGAAATGGAGACCATTTGGGATAAAACGTTAAACTTCATTACAACATCAACTGCAGCTGCCATGAAAAACTGCTAAATAAAATGCCCCAAATGATATACTTATCCCTAGAAAACATTCTGTGGACAACAGAACGAATACAGAACGATAATTCGTGCATGTTACAATATTTACATGTATAACTTTTCAAAAATACGAGAAAAAAAGAACATGTCTTATGGTTCTGTTGCAAGTACCTTTTTGTGCTGATTATAGCATAGCGTGCCAGCTGCACAACTGGCGGTAAATGATTACTTGTCAAAACTGTAATTATGCGCTTCATTCGTTATCATTTACAATATAACCGAGAAAACCGTTCTTTCACCTTCTTAAGTAGGTCAAGGTCATCCGCCAGAGCCATCAGGACAGCGTCGTGCACCATGAGACATACGACGTCTCTGCCGTGGTCCTCTATGAAACCGTTCTTGTGGAGCATGTCTGAGAGCTGGGCTGATTAATATCAATTACATATCAATAAAGTTTACCTAGAAACGTTTTCACCAGGGGGCTTACTTCACAAATCTTATATATATATATATATATATATATATATATATATATATATATATATATATACTAAAAGACAAAAATTCAAGTCGTCTTCTTTTACTAAAGATACTAAATATCACTAGAATAAAAAGAGGACATGGCTTACATTCAGAGCAAGGGAAAGCGTCTGCAACTTAATATTTTGGATGCAGCTAATAATGTTGATGTTTTTAGAAATTTAATCATCTTATAAAATTTGGAATACAAAATATGATACCAATCGCTGACCTGCTTCAAACAATTATAACACAGACGTAGAGCATCTGTAAAGTTAACCGTAATTTTAATTCTGTATTGGAAAAGCTCGTTATAGATACTAAAATTTCTTGTTCAACATTTTGCGACAAACGTAACTTAGTTTCTTGTGTTTAACCTACCTCTGCAATGTGCCAAAACAACCTGAATGTTCACTTCTTTGTATTCTGATAAAACCTTAAATAAGAAAGATAAGGTACATTACTTAAAAGCTTTAAGACCAAACAAGTATATTGGAGTGACAAATTTGACGATTAAACCACAAACAGCAATACAGGAAAACCGTACTGAAACATATAACTTAGAGACAACGAACTAAATATATAATGGATTTTTGACGAGCAAAATATACTCATTTGATCTTAACACTATAGGCCTTCATGTATTATAAACGGCTTATTTGATTTGATATCACTTGAGAAAGAGAGAGCAATTATTTTACCTGTTTCAGCACCTTGATACCAACAGCGTCAATAAAGGTAATGGCTGAGCAGTCAATTATGATGTGGTGGATGTCTGGCTGTGGTGGAGGTTCTCCGTGGACCACGCCCTCGGTAGCCACATTGTCTTCTGGACGGATATCTTCTATTTCCAAGGTAAGAACCTCTTTGGACTGGCCAATCATGGCGCCGTTACTTACTCCGTTTCCCGTTCTTTTCTTTATTATGATAAAAAGTAATTGTTCGGAATTTGATCTGAGATTGTACAATGCGAGCTATGGATGGAATAACATATACTTTATACCTTACCGATAATGCCCAAGTAATATAAATTGGCATAAAAAACCGATTAAAAGGAGTAAGGTCAAAGGTTAGTGGTATTCTTGGTATACACGCTACAATTTATTTCATGCAATAAACCAGACAGTATGTGAAAACTTTCTTAATATTTTGTTTATTATCATTATCTATCCATTCAAAAATACCAACCTATGGTTTGAACGCTACAAAGTCATCCTAGGACTAAATTAAATTTCAAATCTTAAAGCATACGTATTTTTCCAATATAAACAACGCCATTGTTTGCTTGTGAAATATTCATTTCAACTCGTACCTCTGCTTTTTGTCTCTTCTTCTCTTCCTTCTGTCTTTCTTTCTCCAACGCCTCTCTTTTCTCTTTGCTCTTCATCTGTTTTGCTTTCAGGAGTCCAGGATCACAGCCAGTAGCTGCGTACAGCTTGCTCCGAAAGTGTTCAGCGTTGGCGTAATACAAAGAAGATTCAAAGTGAAATATCTTGATACCTGGAATCTCTTCGACCTGGATATATAAATTTATGAAACACCCGTCAACGAAATCAACAGAAATTTTGCTCGGCAAAATAGAGGACTCATTTTTTAAAATCACTTCTTGCTGTTGTTTTCAATTCGTGGTTGTTAAACGTTCTCTGTTGTCATTTGGTATACATTGTGTACCTCCATGCCACTTTGATAGGTGCCATTCTGTATACAGTAGCATATAAGAGTGCTTTCTATGGACACAAATAACATGAATGGTGAAATTCAAATATTAAAAGTGCAGGTATCTGATACGAATATGATGTAAGTATAATTACCGCCTTGTATATATTGCTGTCTCTGTATATGTCCGAATGGGGTACTCTCCCATACAAACACGTGTACGGCCTAATGAGAGAGAGAACAATAAGAAACAGCGCATTAAATCATACCGGACTCATATAAGTTACATATCAGAAAACCATATCGGGCGTTAAACCGATCTAGGTTACATACCATTTGGATATAGTCGTGAAACACCTTAATACTAAGTTGTAATTTTATATGAGTTACAGAATCTGATTCCATAAATTAAGAAGCCTTACCACTGTGTCCTGAACACGACGGTGAGCAGGGAGAAACCAACTCCAATCATGAGACCATAGTCCACGTTGAGGATAACCACTCCGAGGAAAGTAACAATCCAGATCGCCTAAATATTTGGAAAAGAAAGATATTACAAATGTGCGTTTGATTATCTAACATTCATGAACCGAAAAGTATTAATTTAAGTTTTTAAAAAAATCATAGGGTGCCTTAACTCTGATTACCATTTACCAATATGACCCGTTTTTCCATGAGTGTAGAACACAAGGTCCTTTTCTATTGCACGTTTCATTTATCATACATTCTACATGAATGTTAGGACCTTGTAGAAAAGGACCTTGTGTTTATCGCTTCCGTCATTTCGATTACTGCTATTCATTGGTGGGTCCCGGATTTGGGTAATTGGTGTGTGTGTGGGGGGGGGGGGGGGCTGTTGTGTTAGGTGTGACATTTTGCGCTGTGTTAGATGTGACGCCGTGCGCTGTGTTCATTGTTCATCATAGATGACATCACAATCGTAAAGGTAATAAAGTCAGATTCCTTACAAAATCAAACTTTGAAATCTTCCACAGCCTCTTCAGGTCTTTGACCTGCAGGAACATGCCCTTCAGAGCTACGATGATGATGGAGGCAAGAACACACTAAAAATATAATATGATATAACATTAATAATAATTCTTATTTCAAAAGCAGTACAAAATGTTTACAAGAATATGAGGGTTTCATGGCTATTGATTGGATATAAAACGTTTTTCTTTTCAATCTTTACTTTTTTAGAAAAACATATGCCTACCCTTGGAAGTGTTTTAAACAGTGGTCCAGCAGCCAGTATGACAATAAGGATAAAACCGCTGGCTATGATGCTCGCCACCTAAAATATGGAGATAAAAATTAATGTGATGAATACATAAGAAATAATTTTAATAGTGATAACAATTTGGTCCAACAATAGACTAGCACACACAATTTGGAAGATATTAGATGTATCTTAAAACGCTACGCTACGTTTGCACATTTATAGATTTTAGAAATAACCTGATTCGCATTTTGAAAGAACGACAAGTCACAAAAAACAGCCCTGTACTTCGCACTGATAATTCGTGTTTCGTGATTTGAAATCACCAGAATACTTTTTTAAAAAATAACTTGACCTCCCGAAAAGACCCCTATTATTGAAACTCATGGGGACATCCTCATGATCCTGTAAGATTTTGAAAGTGCAAGAATAGAATTTTAAAAAAGGCGCCACAAGAAAAGGCCTTTGCCATTAAAACTTATCGGGGTTATTTGTAGAATTCTGAAAACTACCGAAATTGCATTTTATTCATAACCGACGTGGCCTTTACCTGTGTCTTGCCCCCCGCCGACTCCTGCACGCAGCTTCTTGACATGGAGGCCCCGGAGGCGAAGGCAGTGAAGAACCCGCCCACCACATTGCTCAGACCATAAGCAACAAGTTCCTGAAATGAATAGCACATTATTCTTAAACTTTTCAGAATGCAGAGATATTAAGGTGAAACCAAAGGTTTGCCGAAGGACCAACATTCTTGGAGAGTAACTAACACATTAAAAATAACCCATAAGTGCATTCCAACCAGATTTGTTTAGGTCGATGAAAATGTTACCATTGGGTTCAGTGCTATTAAATTTAATGCTTGACATAGAATATCCTTTAAATCTTAGCACTCGTTTGTTGGGAGAAGGGACGCAAGATGTGTACCTGGTTAGCGTCTATAGTATAACCATGGGGCTTGGCCAGTATCTTCGCCATAGACAAGTTGATGCTGAAGGCAACGATTGCCACGACGAGCGAGTCAAGGACAACTTCTCCGAAATATTTAGCCGGTGGGATACTAGGGTGCGGAATACTGAAGACAGATTTTGTAGCAAGATGCCCAGTCGTTATATGGTGGAAAGAAGGTTAAACACGTCAGAGCGTCATATACTATACAATATTGAAGAAAAATGAGTGATTTCATAATATACATTTAAATAAGGAATTACTGGAAACATCATTGCCTGAAGTGCGAATACCTATTTCGAAAAGTCTAAGAGAGCGATTAGCGATATTTAAACGCTGCCCCCCCACACACACACACACACAAACACACATGCGAGTGCACGCGCGCATGCACACACAAACAACGCACGCGAACCCAAACATGCACCAAATTTCTTAAGTCTTACCCTGTTGGAATATCACCAACCACAACCAAGTCGTAAACCTCGTCCAGTTTGACAAAGTAACACACTACAGTGCCACCTATTACCTAATATGAAAATTAAACCAAGATGTTTGTTAAAAATATATACTAACAAAAAAGTCAAAGATAAATGCATAAATGACACCATATTGTTATTATTGCGATAAAAGGCTTGCAAAGGCTCAGTCTTAACATATTTAATAAAATATATCAAAATACATATATCAGCCCATTCAAATAAAATTCTGCGTTGTGTGTATTTATAAGGGAACATATTTTTGTGAAGTCAGAGATACACGTGTAAATCTGAATTGGAAATCTTGGTTTGCTTTTCTGATAAACCCCAAGAAAAAAAATTAGCATTATTTAGTCAAAATATTTCGACGGGTCGTTTTTAAAGAAAATGGATGGTACCTACCACCAGTAGCTCTGCAGGAATTGGTACCTTCATTTTGGACTTAAATCTAGCGTTGATACACTCTTTAATAAGAACCAGAGTAAGAATACATATGGCTGACATGATCAGAGCCGTCAAATTGGTCTGGGGTAGAGCAGGGAAAAACTGGATGTAAAACTGAAACATAACGTATATTGTCGTGAAAAACAATCCGTGTTATAAAACCTATTGTATACGAAGTTCTTTATCCAAGGATTGGTCTATATTAATATTAATGGTTATTATACGTAAAAAACTTATATAATGAGCAATGGTTTTGGTACATGTATTTATGCTGAAATCAAGGGACTGAAATTCTATTAGTATAAGAAATCAACGGATCTTAACATTAAGTTTCACAAGGATTTTGAATCACAACTCGCAAAAAAAATACTATGAGAATTAAAGGTGCACACCACGCAATATAATTTTACTTAACTTACGCTTATCAGTTTGAATGGACTTGGCACAGTCTTAACACTGACTCCAAAGACGTGTTTAATCTGTGAAGAAAACACGTGACAGGCGGCTCCAGTGGTGAATCCACTGACGAGGGGGTCAGACAAGTAGTTGGTGATGAAGCCAAGGCGGAGTATGCCCTGCAGCAACTGGAAGATACATATTTTTTTAACGAAGGCAAGCCGATGATGAAGGATATTTGTGGTTAATTGGCCACAGAGGTAAGACAGATGTTTTTTTTTTCTTTACACTTAGGGCCCAGTTTCACAAAAACTCTTTTAAGGCTGAAAAGTGTTTCTGATCAGTCGAAACTGCATGCAAAAATCGGATACCGAACTACAAAAAGTCGACTTTGTTATATTAATCAGAAATATATTTAAAATGACTGACCCCCAATATTGTTACTTTGGACATACCTAAATGTATGCCGGCTATCAATGAGGGTACAAACCACCGTCAGAACAACCACAATTTGCTGAGGATGCTTCAGTCAATAGACTCCAAAAAACAAATTAAGTAACTTTTTTTATAAAACCCCCCTCTTTGTCGGCTAAATTCAATGTTCGATCGAGAGCAAACAACACATATTTTAACTGAAAACCATACCTGCCAACAGCCCGCTAACAGCGTCAGAGCCACGACGAGGTTAATCTTAAAGTCTACACACTCCTGGTAGTCGGTGGTGTCAACGTTACACGTCATCTCGTTCTCCAGTGACGTATTATCGGTACTGTTGTTAAGCAACGAGGTGGACGGGGTCCAGTTTGCCGTCTGCTTGTCAACAAAAGAGCCAACAAGAAGACTTGCCACTGCAGCAGATGCTGGCAAAAGAAAGTAATGCGTGAGATGAATTGATACCTTCTTGTGTAAAGAGTTACCACTAAACTCCTGTGTACCAAAAAAGGTACAAAAAATAAATCATCTGTTTTCTAATGGTAGACCTTACAGTAATAAATCCAATATAGGCCCTATATATCCAAAGTTAGGCCTATATGTGTTTATTGTTTAGTCAAAATTCATGCTTCAGTGTCATACGCTATTATATGATCTACGGTGTAGAATTACAACGATAGACGATGCCATTTTGTTCTGATAGTGATTGTGTTTCCGGATATGTAAGTTCCAGCTGAACGCAATGACTCCTGTCTCACCTAACACATTGCGTGCTTCACGTACCTATAGAAATGTGTCTGGATGATCCGAAAAAGAAATAGACCAACGGAGGGAAGAACGATGCATATAAACCATGAATCGATGGAAGACCACTCACCAATGCATATGCCATACCTGAAAAAAATACCTTTAGCGGCTGTACAGGCTGTAGCTAATATATAAAATTTAGACGATTGAAAATTAAAGATCGACCTCTGTGATAATTCATCCACATGATCTTAGAATATCCATTTTGACATGAATTACAGCGTCAATTAATAGTTCTTTAAAGAGAGCTTTGCTCATCATAATTTCAAATGTCTAAAGATGTAAGTATGATTTTGATACTTATATTGTTATTGACATTCTGCATATAAAAATGGTTTGACTTCGATTGGAAATGGGGGGGGGTTACACATAAAACATTCAATAGTACTTTGGGGCAGTTTTAAAATGAAAGCTTGATGTAGTATTTGACCCTACCTTGGGGTAGATTCATTATCCCCACAGTTATCCCCGCCACAATATCAGATATCAGCCACAGCGGGAATTTATACTGGCGCATAATACCAACAAACGGAAACAGTTGCAGTAGAAACGCTTTGAAGCATTCAGAAGAACACGCACAGCGTTTTCGCCACGTGTGATGAACGTGGTCTTTAACTGTTTTTTCCTCTGGCATGGTATGCTCATATAATGTATCAAAAGCCGACTGGGAGTACACCGGTCGAAGTACCCGTATTGTCCTGACATCTTCCGATCCATTTTTTGTAGAGGGCGCTTGTGTATTAGATCCTTCTGCACCGGAAGTGGAATCTGTTGTTCCCGTTTGGGAAAACGATGCACGATGCCGTAGTCCCCCGTTTGGTTCCTCCGTGGACCCATGCGTGTCTGTGGTTTCATTCATCTTGTCAATTACCTAACGCCTGCAATAAACATTAAAATATTTCACGACCAAAGTTAGCAGATAAATTAAACCATTAAACATTTTAAGGACAAGCACACGATGTGCTATTTCAATATTTTTTGTTTCTACAGCATAGGCCTATAAATGCGCTCTTCTAATGATGACAAGATTAACAATTTGATCTCGACTAAAATATTATTATTTATTGCTTCGGTTGATAAAAGCATTTTGTAGAATTGGAATATATAAAGGACGATGTCACGTGTAAATCTTCGTGACTGTCAACCTTGCACTGTTGCTTATATATGATATCCCTTTTTGTTTCGCAAATACGTGCACCGACGCGTGCCTCGTGTACATCAAAGACTTTCTGCAGAAGCCAACTGGGTAATAAATTCATTTCTAAAATGAAGTGATAAACTTCGCGCTGGTGACAACAGAAATGTTCAAAGAATTTGGGCTCATTCCCAATGGAAATGTCGTTCTATGTACGGGGACTCTCGCTGAATGCAGTCAGTTTAACAGACTGACATGCCTACTCTTGTTTCCTACACACTCGTATAATTACCAACTTCTCTGTATTCTACTCAATGTTAGATAGGCGTGTCAATCTGTTAATCTGATTGTGTTCAGCGAGATTCGCCGTGGAGTTGGGTCGATCTAAGTAGAACGATAGTTTCATTGAGAATGAACCCTTAGTAAATAAGTGTGAATATATATAGAGAGAGCATATTGTTGCGGCCTTAAGGGTGTCTCCACACAGAACAAGTGGGCTTTTCTGACCTATCTACATATTATGTGAACGTCTTACGGAGTTAACAAGTATTTGGTAATATCCTTTTATCACATAACCTAAGGCGGATAGCACATGGTTAATATACTTGTCGCCTGTTGGTCAAAATCCGACAACATCTGACCTCATGACAAATGACTAATTTTTCATTTTCTTTTTTAATTTCGTATCCCTTCAATTGAAAACTTACGTATCTTACTTTACAATACATGTATATATGTTTCTTACCTTATATTTAAAAGTGCACATATGGCGAACTTTTCAAAAAGTCTACCCAGCGATGCCTGCTCAGGCCGAGTGTACTAGTTATACAACTGGCCTGTCTGACTTATTGACTTTTTTAATTCGTGTCAGCATGCGGTTATCTGATTACTGTACGAAAGTTGTAGATTAAAAATAATGACACAGGAGTCTCCACACGTACCATCTGCTCCGTCAAGTGAATCACCTGCGTCCATCTGACTGGTCACACTAGACGGCGCAGGGCATTTTATTGTAGATAAAACGCGTAAAATGGACCTACAGGTATCTTCATCTTTGAAATGTTGGCGAGTACACTACAAGCAAAGGTGCGGGTAGTGCTCTGATGAGCATGGACTGGTGGTCTAAATTAAAGATACATATCAAGTCAACTTTTTGCCACAAAAGTCAACCAAATGCCAGCATATAGTGTCAAGTAGTATAACTAAGATGATTACCAAAAGGCATTGTTTAATTTTACATGTAAATGATGTTTGAACGGATTTTTCTGCTAGCATTCTATACTGTATGTCAATAGAGCAGAAAAGTAGGTCAAATTTTTGACCAAAAATTTAAAGAAAGGAGCAGTCTTAAGCTCTTTTACGGTCATCGAGTGATCAATTCAATTTATCCTATCTCATGTCAAATTTATTCGAGTCGTATATGAAACTAGTAGAAGTGGTTTATATGTGTTACTGGGAATCCACGCTCCACCGATGCTCGGTTCGTATGTACCTCTAAGGGTTCAGCTCCACCGGGGGGTTCCAAACGCTTTTCCCTATATTCTACATTATAACAATGGCACATCTTATGGTCCGGCTGTAGACGACCTGACCTCCCCGGGGAGAAAACAGTTTGGCTGCATTATTAACTTATATAATTCGTCTTGAAAACTTTCATTCGAACAATACCCTTCACTGCCAGACCACGGGAACTTTACTCCTGCTGGGGCTCTGAACCTCTGAGTGTCACGCGAAGAGACAGCAAGTAACCTGAATGGGGGGCTAGTACCTGTACGTGTGTCCTCGAATGGAGTCAAACCCTCACCACAAGACCACCCGATAGCTATTCCGATATATACATTGCAATGCCGTAACGATATTTAACGGGTAAAGCCAAACTGTTAAGAATTAACAGAAGCAAATCTTGGGTCCCATTCAGAATAGATGATCCGAGTACTAACTGATCCGCCGACTAAATATGGCCGACCGCACTTCAAAAGAGATGCTGCTGATTCTCGCCGTCGCTGCAGGGGCCTAGCAATTAAACCTTGGAGTCGAGATTTAATGGCGAGTGTGGAGGCGGGGAGAACAGAAAGAATCAGCGGCATCTCTTTTGAAGTGTGGTCGGCCATATTTAGTCGGCGGATCAATTAGTACTCGGATCATCTATTTTGAATGGGTCCTTGGACAGCATTCCTTGGGCTTTACTTTATGACATATTTGATAACCTCCGCCTGTGTTTATTGATAACGTTTACACATGGGACGATTTGATGCAGGGCAGTAACTGGCTCTGATTACGAGATAGTTTTATCAAACAATATATATATAGTTAAGATTTTGTCCGATATTTGCAAACTTGAGGTTTTTTAGCGCCCAGGGACCTCCTAAGTATCTACTTTATGTTAACATTCCCCTTATATAACAGCGCGTACAGCCCATAATTATTCGTGTACCGTGAGGGAAATGTTCCGAGACCTAAACAGAATCTCGATCAAGACATCCTGCTACTTTTGCCTTGCTTTATGGTTTTTAATCGTGACATAAAAACAGGAGGAGTATGGTTTTGTGGAAGACAAATCACAACAGAGTGGACATCAATATCGTACTGGATTTAATACACCTGTTGTCAAAAATTTCAGCAGTAACGAGAGGGGTGCATTATTAGCCATAGCCCTACCCTCACTCCCTTCAAAAATGGGGCTATGACAATATGTGATGGCCAACATTAAATCAATATCTCAGTATTTGCGGAATTTTAGATACAGGGTTTTTCAAAAAGCTGTTTCCATTTTTGAAGAAAAACAATTTTTTGTGTGGTCTAATATTTTCCTCGAATAATACCCTTTTGCGAGAACAGCTCAATAGTTTTAGTGTGCTCGATCAAAGCTACTCGGTTATTTGAAGGGGCTGCCATAGCATAGGAGCCCACGAATTATCCATGTGTTTTGGTACTGTATGTTGACCGTATGTCGTACGTTTAGTTCTAGGTCGAGAGATCCTAACTTTTAGATATCGTTTCTTTATAATTCTAGTTCAAACATATTTATAAACACTGTGCCCTGTATATTGGACCGTCAGCTCACGGGAAAGGAAGTATGTTAACATTATGAGGTTCATAATAATGTTCTTTCTACAAAACGATTCATTTGCCAAGCACTTTTCAAGTCTTTCAGTTCTCTCTCCTTTCCCCTTGTCAGCTCCCGTCCCTCTCTATCAATTATTTGTTTTACACTCCTAGCTCTACCCTCACCTATTTATGCCAGGTTTATGACATAAGTGAGTCTGTCGCTAGGACAATAAATTACCAAAAACAAGTTATGTAACCCAGCAAACCTGCAGGAAAACACGTAGACCTACCGTTACGCTGCCTCCTAGTCGCACGCAAATTACGCCGGTTTCTTCCACAAAATGATGTGGCCAAAGAAACGATCCTTTAATTAATGCTTTAGGAAGTAAACGCCGTGTTACTTACAGAACAGCCAAGACAGTATGGTCTACAAATACTGTACACTCATTAAGTGGATCGTGAACTGTATCACAAGTGCAATACACGCACTCCAAAAGGGGGACGGCGCGTGACGTCAAATTAAACTATATATACTACTATATATTGGCTAACAAAAAAAGCTCAAGTGTCAATAAATAATACATGTATATGCAACTCTAATATATATGGGGAATCTCGAGTTGGAATATTCCACCAACACCGTTATTTCATAGCAGAATCGGCGACAACTTATTATTTATTAAAAAAGGGGCCCTTTTTACATGCACCGTCACATATCTGCGCCAATAAAACACTGCGTTGCATTATAATGTATTGCATACATGCACATAAGTGCAGTACTACGTGCATATCCATGCACTGTGCATCTCGTGACTTTAAAATTTTCTCACCACCGATGACTTTCCGGAGGTTCTAAGTTTTTAGAACTAATAAATAAGAGGGACGACCTAATCTGAAATCACGATAAGATCTACAAGTATCTATGATAAAGGCAATGGGGCAACAAAGCGGTGTACACATCTTGTAATATGCAGCTCAAATATTTGTTTATTGGTACGGAGAGGGCGTGTCTTGGTGGTCGTGGTGATATTTACTACACTAAGAGCGCATTCTCAACGAATTAAGCCAGGCTTTACAAAGCCGGTGACCTAAAAATGGCGGACGTACATGAAAGAAAAACCGCCTAATCTTTTAATAGTCTCTCCGCCTCCCCACACGTCGTCCCTGCGGGGTACAGTAATTAAATCGCGTCTCCGTTCGCCATGCGGAAGCTACCTGAGAAATATTAAGTGCGCATGCTCATCAGTTAAACTCGTGGTGAAGAAAGCATNACCGATGACTTTCCGGAGGTTGTAAGTTTTTAGAACTAATAAATAAGAGGGACGACCTAATCTGAAAGCACGATAAGATCTACAAGTATCTATGATAAAGGCAATGGGGCAACAAAGCGGTGTACACACCTTGTAATATGCAGCTCAAATATTAGTTTATTGGTACGGAGAGGGCATGTCTTGGTGGTCGTGGTGATATTTACCACACTAAAACATCTTACTTTTCTTTTTTTTTTTTTTTTCGTCATTGAAACACTGGTAGAGGCTGATTAATATTGCTCGTGAGGGTAAAAATTTTAATTTGCACCTACAAGATAAGTTTATAGCTATGGATCGGTGCCTTTTCGACTGTTTTGGGTTTAGGATATCTTGCTTTAATAAAGTGGAAAGTAAAGGAAGTTCTTTTCATGTACAGTATGCCCAATGAAACTATCGGTCTACACAGACCGTTCCAACTCCGCCTGGACTCTCGTTGAATGTAGTCTAATTAAGAGGTAAGCACTCCTGCTCCTAGCGTTGAGCAGAATACAGTAAAGCTGGTGATTATGAGAGTACATTGGGAACAAGAGGAAGCGTGTTCATCTGTCAATCTGATTACATTCGGCGAGAGTCCCCGAGGAGATGATCGATCTACGTAAACCGATAGTTTCATTGGGACTGAGCCCTGAAACAAAGTGCGTGTTTTAAACTACACAAAGGCCCCATCCCAAGTGCAGCTACCGTTAAGCCGGAACAGTGTATAAATTATGGTTAACAAACTAGCAAAGCGCATAGTTAAAACTTAAAGGTATTTTATACACCTCTGAAAGACTCCAAAAGACATATTTTCTATATTCTTTATATCCTTCAAAGATATATTTAC
Organism: Lingula anatina; assembly: GCF_001039355.2. Next base: position 117,942 of record NW_019773847.1, on the reverse strand, counting down.
TTATCTTGCCCAATTTAGACCTTAACACTATAAGATCGCATTCACAACGAGTTGAGCCAGGCTTTACAAATCCTGGAACTAAATATGGCGG
>NW_019773847.1:101890-117830 GCF_001039355.2 Lingula anatina | reverse complement strand
GTGTGAGAGGCGGAGAGACTATTAAAAGATTAGGGGGTTTTTCTTTCATGTACGTCCGCCATATTTAGTTCCAGGATTTGTAAAGCCATGGCTCAACTCGTTGTGAATGCGATCTAAATCTCCTCAAATAAAAACAATGGAAGTCGATATTTCGCTCTGTAATGTAAAGGACAACGTAACGATCTAAACGTTACGGAGAGCATTCAGAACTTTAAGTTAAAACCATTTAATCATAAATGGTATAAGCTATCAGATCCACATGCAGAGATGGGTGGAGCTGGCAGGAAAATCGTGGTTAGAATACCGGTACCTTCAAACTGTGGATCCTGCGCAGCCGACACCTGTATCCTCTACCAGGGCCACAGATTGATTTTTCACAAGATATTCACAGATATGTCTTTAGATAAATAGACGGCCATTTTACTATATCTTTTGGTAATTTCCCCTATGATGTCTGCCACCCTGGTAGAGGGTACGACACAGGCACGTGTGTTGTAGGTCGAAGATTATATAACTATTATATAATATTAGTCCGGTCGACCTTAGCGTAAGTGAGATACGAGAGAGGGGCATTTATTTTGATACTCTACTGGTGTTAATCTAGATCATTAAGTCAATGGTTATGAGTATATACATGTACATGTATATTCTTACCAGCACGCACCCAAAAGACAATGGTGATAATAATAAAAATAAAATATGTTAAAGCGCATGAGGATGGAGTAAAAAATAATAATAAATAACATCATTGTTCGTGGACTCAGGGTATACCCTAATTATTATTCAGGTTCGAGACGTTGAAAATACAATTTCATATTTGTAAACAATGAGATTTGTGGACAACATGCGTGCTACATTGTATAGTGGGATAATATAACAAACGTTTAACCCCACCCCCACCCCCACCCACCCACTCCTCACCCGTTGCCTAACTTACTCTCTGACCACAGGGTCCGCCAGCTCTTTGTAACAAAATTATTTTGTCTTTTGTCTCCTATTTTAGATGCCCCTGATTTCAGAGGGTACTTTTAATTAACTTAAATCTTTTATTCTGACACAAAATCCATGCAGCCTTACCTTAAATTGCCTCAAAGACGGTACAATCACCTTGGAAGCCCTACAGGTTAGTGAAAAACCCCTTTTATTACAATGCTTAGCTGCTTGTCGTACTGAAATTTCGTCTCAAAGGAATCAATGTGCTTTGTAGGACCTATATATCCAGTATTCTATATACTATATGAGTATATAGCTCATTGGAGGATTGCGGTATCAAATGGCGGTATCAAATGCATTTGGCGTTATGTAAGCAGACGATATAAGTGGTTTGACCATCAGTTCGGCAGGTCTCATATAGTTTGCGTAACAGCTTTTCACTTCCATTAACCAATTGCATCCCATTGACCAATCTTGACCCCCTAATTCAGGTGGAGGGGAGGAGTTGATTACGTCATAAGATCCGCTGTTGTTATCAACTGGGCTTTGTTCTACCACATAATATCATACATTTCGCACATACGTCTTTTGATTCGAAATATTTCGGCTTATTACAACACAGGAACAATCAGACGATCCTTGAATACCACGTGACGCGGTCTTCCGTCGCCCGCAGACGTCACTTCTACTAGTTTTGACTGGGCGCCTTTAGTTTCATGTTAGTTTCACAGGTCCTAATGTCTGTTATAAACAAAGCAACTGAGAGTACATCCAAATTTGTTCAAATATAAAACGCCCTCTGTAACATAGCCTATTCGGTGCACCGACAGCATTTTTAATGTTTCATTTTAGCGCTAAAATGCGCCCTTTCACTACAAGGACGCCACGGGAAAACCCCCTACCACTTTCTCGCTAGACCGCAATGAAAAACGTCAAAAACGCCATCTTTTATAATCGACGGAGTACGGAATAATCGATGTTCTATTTTCGTTCGTTTGAATCGGAAAAAGTCAATTACTGGTCACTGACGAAGATGATGGAACTGTCTCCACGGATATCACTGAGGTTTTATTGAAATGGCAAAATGACTATGCAGGTCTATTCAGTGTGTCAGATAAAAATTGTGATAGTTTTGATAAATCTTTCTTAGCCCAGGTTAATGAGAAACTTTATAGTTATAGACAGGGTGAACTTGATACACCAGATTTGAGTGCCAGTCTTAACACTGATATTACGTTTAAAGAAGTTGAGCTTGCAGTTAATGGTGCTAAGTGTGGTAAAAGCCCCGGGCTTGATGACCTGCCTTCGAAGGTCTTAAAAAACAATACAACTATTATATTTTTGTACAACCTGTTTAAGTACTGTTTTGCTAATTCTGTGGTCCCTAGTGATTGGCTTAGGTCTGTCATTAATCCCATACCGAAAGGTAGTGGTGTTAATTCATGCAACCCACTAGAATATAGAGGAATAACATTATCATCTAGCATATATAAGATATACACATCTATTCTGAATAGGAGATTATCGAAGTGGGCAGAAGATAATGAAATAATAGTTGACGAGCAAAATGGTTTTAGACAAGACCGTGGGTGTTTAGATCACATGTATGTAATGTCCAGTATAATAGAAAATAGTTTAAAGCAAAAGCAGAGCATATATGCCTGTTACATCGATGCAAGAAAAGCATTCGACAGAATTAATAGGTCTCTTCTATGGTATAAATTATTTAAACTAGGAATATGCGGAAATTTTATGAATTCCCTCCAGGCTTTATATGATAACCCAAAGTGCTGTGTTAGGGTAAATAACTATACAACAGGTTTCTTTGATATTGAAACTGGAGTAAAACAAGGGTGCCTGTTGTCACCTTTACTTTTTGACATTTACATTAATGATATGGTACATGATCTGAAAGCTCTGGGTAAAGGCATTAATGTAAACGATGAGCTGATTTGCTCGCTTCTTTATGCAGATGACGTTGTGCTTTTGGCCAAGAATGAGGAAGATTTACAGTCAATGCTTAATGTGGTGCACAAGTGGTGTTATAAATGGCAGTTGACTCTGAATGTGGACAAGACCCAGATAGTTCATTTTAGGTCACCTAAAATACCTAGAACAAATTATGTTTTTAAATGTGGCAATTTTACAGTAAACATTGTTGAGAAATATAAATACTTGGGTATGTGGTATTTTGAACACTTTGATGTGAATAAGACTGTATCATGTATAGCTAAGTCTGCAAGCAGAGCTTTAGGTCTTCTGATTGCAAAATGCAAGGCTTGTGGGGGCATGCCCTATGCATGCTTTACGAAATTATACGATGCACTTGTAGCTCCTGTGTTAGAATATGGTTCTGCTATATGGGGACTCCAGGAATTTAGTCAGATTAATGCTGTTTTCAATAGAGCTTGTAGGTATTTTTTGGGCGTGGGTGGGTACGCGCCAGCCGCTGCCACCCGTGCTGAAATGGGATGGATTTTGCCTTTTGAAAAGCAGTTAATTAATGTGACAAATTTCTGGTGTAGATTAGCTAATATGGATTGTAATAGGTTGACTAAAAAGGTGTTTTTATGGAGTTTACGTGTATCAAACAATGGAAAGAAAAATTGGATAACTAGGGTTAAAGGTAAATTTAGTGATCTAGGAGTAAGCCACTTATACGTAACTGATAATGATATATCGAAGGTTAGTACACTTAGCCTAATTGTGTTAGGGAGAGTGTAGCTTTTGAATGTCACTCCGATTGGTTGGCGAAGCTATGGGATGATACCCCACGTAGAAATGGAGGTGGAAATAAGCTGAGGCTATTCAGACTGTTTAAGCAAGACTTGGTAGTTAGTGAATACATAAAGAAACCAACTTTATCACTCAAGCACCGGCGGGCATTGGCTAAGCTGAGATGTGGGGTGGCCCCACTCAGAATAGAAACTGGACGGTATGAAAAACTTCCAGTGCTGGAGAGAACGTGTGTACTCTGTGAATCAGGTTGTGTTGAGGATGAGATTCACTTTTTAATTAATTGTCCATTTTTTAATGATTATCGTACTGATTTAATTAGAACTGCTAAATGTTTTAAGCCGGATTTTGATCTACTGGATGAAGTTAGCAAATTTCTTTTCCTGGGGCCGTATTCTCGAAAGGTTGTAACTTACAAATTCTTGTAACTTTTCACGTAAATTTACAACTGCCTCCGAGCTGTTGTAAGTCGCTACAAAAAGTTGTACGCATGCGCACTTGGTGAAAAGTCGGGAAGAAAGTGTTGTCTGCGGGAATTTTATGCTCGTGTTTATTGTCGGATATTTTTGACAGCAAGTAAAATTATTTAACCTTGGATGTTTTATTATCAGCGAGAAAGGTTAGCCTTTCGGATATTTCAGGTTAGTTGCCTAAAGTTAACGATTTAGATGAGAAAAATACGTTTCTATCGATCGCGCGATGGCAACATGGCAGTTTGGCAGGGTGTCCGAATTTTTAAACTAAAATGAAAACTGATACTTTTTTAAAAATGTGAGAGAATTACTAGTGTTGTGAGAAAGCCAAGTTAATGAGTTTTTTGGCGATATAAAACACTTTAGTTGTTAGTCAAGATTAATCAATCGAACGACGGTTGAATTTCAGTTTCTGAAGCTTCCGACTTTTTTAGGATGAAGATACATGTTTAGTCAGTGAATAAATTAAAATTATACTAAAAAAACGAGGTTAATAGATGGGGTTTTGTTCGGAAAAAAGTTATCTTTTAACTGATGTATAATGTTTGCTGTCATTATATTATTTACAAATTTTCTGTGAGATTTTGTCGTGAAGGTGTGTCTGAAAATCGCCATTTTTATCTGCAATTCATTGACTCAGGTTCTTATGGCTCTATTCCATACATGTGGTGGAGAAAATATATGCCTTCTACATCACAAAAAAGTACGTTTCAAATGCTTTAAAATGATATACTGCACACTATGTATCAAAAAGTATCGAGAGGCTGCCAAAGGAATAGAAACGTGTAGATAAAAAGTTGCAAATGTTGACCCCCTTTTCGGCACGTCATGGTGACCTCGATCAGCTGATGGCTGCATTTAAAACTATACATAAGTTTCATTAACTTTATTTTGTAGGTTCTGTAAATAATGATGGATTGGCAGGGTTCAATGATGATAATAATGACTTATCATCTACTTTCGAGTGATTTTAGATATTTAAACAGTATTTTAACTAATTTAAAAGGCTCGGTTTATCCATTTAAATGAAGGAGGTCCAGTTCAAATAATGAGATAATTATCATTGATGGAAAAAACAAATGACTTAAAACTGTTTTAAATACCAAAAAAGACTTACTAGTAATGTGTGAGTTAGTAAAATATTGTACAAATTGGCATTTTTGATAGTATTCCACTTATGGCTTTCCTTATATAACATTGTACTTATTACAAAGTTACAGAGTAAATTCTTATTAAGAGTAAACTGACACTTGCTTAGATTGCACTTTGATCTTAACAATTATAGCTGTTTTCTTGCTACTGTTTCATTTTTAAATTGATTTCATACTGCAATTGCAAAATATAATTCCTGCATAGTCCCATCTACTTGCTGCAGTTCTAAGATAAGGGAAAGTAAAACCAATATATACCATATTAATTTTAAAATTAAAAAAAACTTTTTGCCAAAGAAATAAGTATATTTCATTATTTAAGTTCCTCAAAGAATACAAATATTTAGATCTAGTCTTGTTACAATAATAATGAATAACAATAATAATACCTGAAAGTTTTAATGCTTATCATTTTTTTCTGTATTTTCTCTTTTATGATGCACTCACACATACATGCACACATACATGCACACACAAGATTATGTCTCTTTTCATCATATATCGCTCGTTAGGAATTATTTTGGGTTTTGTTTTGGATAAAGAAGTATTTTGTATTTCTTATCACAATTGTTATGGCTGAAACTAAAATTGCATGCACTGTACAGTGAATTTCCCTCTATTTTCAGGAAACTGATTTGTTTAATTTGAGTAAACAAATAGAAACATCTTATAATTCGCTATGAAATATATTTCAGCTGTGGCTTGTAATTTGTAGTCACAGAACTTTTCTTTTCTTTTTTTCTTAAGTCAGTTTTAGGGATAATCATTACCTTTCACTTTTTATTTTAATTGTTTGTGAGTTATCATGGATGTTTGTGTAACTTTCTATGATTAAAGTGTGCAATGTCAAGGTTCATACATGAACATAACAAATTCAAGGATTTTATAAGAATTTTGAGACTAATTCAGTTGCTTTTCAAGGACTCTTTAAATGCAAATGAGGGCAATGTAAAGTCACTCATAAGTTTCTATAACAAAGAAAAGAGGAAGTAATATATCATTTAAATTAAATTTTATACACACTGGGGATGAAACATTAAAAAATAGAAATTAAATAATGTCCAAAAAGGAATATCTCCCCTTCCTGTGAATTACTGCCTTCATGCACCCAGATTAGAAACTAAATTCAAGCACATTTCAAGGTTCAAAATGATTTAATACACCTAAAATGAATCTTTGTCAAGGTTTTGTAAGTCTCAGCTGCAGTGAAATAAAACAAGTACACAGGCACTTGTAAAAAATTTACATCTCATATGACAACTGTTGGTGAAAAAATCCAGAAGGAAAGAATATTTTTTAAGTTTCAGTGAGTGTAAATTAGTAGATAATATATGAAACAAAAAATACCTGAAATTATTGAAAATGTGACTGAGTAATCAGTTACCAAATTTATTATTATAATCATGTTTTTATTTACTTACAGAATCCTTTATTTTCAATTTTTTACTGCTTATACTAGCCGACCTGTAGGTACATGTTCATTTGTACCAGTACAATGTGCATTTCATACTGACATTAAAAAATACTCACTCTTTATGGTAACAACAAAGGTGTACGGGAAGAATATTTTCACTTTTATACCAACACCCATTAATTGATCACAGTTATCAATTTTATTTTAAAATAACATGTTCATATTAAATTGAATGTCATTTTTGAAAAGTTGGTCCAACTTATTTGTGTGAATTAATTTGTGTGATTATTTGTGGCTTAACATGAAGATATCATTTATTAACTCTTCATCATAGAAAAAAAAAATACTCACTCATATTTAATAACAAAGTTTATATATTGAAATAAAATTAACACTTTTATATCTAATTGAATGCCTTANTGAGTAGCCGAGGCTACAATATGCTCCTGTTGACATGAAAAAAAAGTAGGATAACAATATTTACCCCGTCCTTAAAAGATCAAGAGAGAGAGGGGGAGAGAGAGAGAGAGAGATGAAAACCACGTTACCTTTTCGCGTAAGGTTCGTTCTTTGTCCAAAGCGACCAGCACGGCATCGTGCACCATGAAGTAGATGAGGTCTTCTTGGTCGTCTTCAGTTGGCATGCATTTCTCCAGCATTTCTCCCAGCTGAGCTATTATTAAGTAAGATATACCGAGTAAGTAACATTAAGATTTCTAATCATAAATTCAAGGAAAGAGGGAGAGAGAGAGAGAGAGAGAGACTAGTAAGAATGCAATGTATTTATTTCCTTTTTCCGCCTTAATCGTCATATTTCATCCGAATTTCAGAATTGCGTGAATCAAATGCAAGTTTGGAAAATCAGGTCAGGTAGGAAATATATATATGTCGGTCATTTAGAAATACAGGGGTAACCTACACCCAAAAACCCAGGAACAATGGTTTACTTTGCATGTGTATGTTAACAAAAAATATGGCAATGTTAATTTATTAAAGAAACACGGTTATGTCACCAAACAAGTCACATAAAAAGATCCATAGGCAAAGTTCCGCATGCGTGCGTTAGACAGTTACTATCAATAGAATGTGCTGATAATATAACTAAGTAAACTTAATCGTGTTCTTCTGAGTCTGACAAATTTAAATCTTTATGAATGCACTTGTAATATGTATAATGACGGACAATTTTAAAAATTCTGATATTAAAAAAATAGGGTATTGAGAGTCATTACCTCTACAGTGAGCAAGGACTACTCGAACGCCGACTGCTTTGTATTCTGCTATTACCTAAAACACAGGAATAAAAATATTTTAAAACAAATTTGTGACGATCGAAGCACAAAAAATGTCCAACAGTACGATCTCAAAAACGCGTATTAAACACTTTCGCCTTTTTTTTTTTTTTGAATTGATAAAAACTTATTACACTAAAAATATTTTCTTCACTTTGACGACTATACCGACCCAATATAAATCAGTTATTAAATAAAACAGTGTTGCTATATATTGTATAATAAGAAATTCCAAAGTCCAGCTATGGCTATGTTTCAGACCAATACTCAATGTATTTTAGATAACAGAGAAAGATTTTTTTAAATAAAACTTGAACTGTATAAGACTAATTTTTTCTCTAAAATTTTTGTTCTCTTGTAAAGCCGCCCCAGAAACCGGGGGTAATTTTGCCTCACCTGTTTCAGCACCTTCACCCCTACGGCGTCAATAAAGGTCATGGCGGAGCAGTCCACTATGATGTGGTGGATGTCAGGTTGTGGAAGTTCGTCCTCCAGAGACAACAGATGCTTGTCTGCTTGTTTGGACTCGTCCACTAGCGCTATGGACGGATGGTCGCCTGCTTCTTTTTCCGTCTGCTGAATAAAATACAATGTTCTTTGTTATTTCATAACGCCACGCTGCAGGAATGTAATCATTATTGTATTATTTGACTTTATTTAATTTTTTTAGATGTCTGTGTGTGTAAGCGTGCGCGCGTGAATCCCACATCTGACTTCATTTCTTATTTAATTACCTAATAAACTACGCGTAGAAAAAATTTTTACTGTGGACTTTACGTTTGCATTTTCCTTTTTCTTCTCTCTGTTTTCTTTCTTTTTCTTTTGCTTTGCAAGAGCTTCTTGTCTCTCGTTTATCGCCATCCTTTCGGCCTTGAGGAGACCAGGGTCACATCCGGTGGTTGAGTAGAGCTTGTTACGGAAATGTTCAGCGTTCGCGTAATACAGGGAGGATTCAAAGTGAAAAATCTTTATTCCAGGAACCTCCTCGACCTAGACAAATAGAATTTAACAATATTGGTAAAATATTCATGACTTGAGAACACAGATGTTTCATTTGGAAACCCGCTGCCTACAAGACAAAGGTTTCCATTTTCTTAATAACCGGATTCAAAATTCTTTGAGAAAATATCTTATATATCCTGTACTTAAATTTGACAATAAATATGCCATAAGCTAAAGTAACAGAGGCCTTCTCTTTGGCGCTGATCGCTAGTGTAATAATTCTAACAAGCTACGAAAACCCCAGCAACCATTTAATGGAAATAGACTTGGATGAAGATAAATCCGGGACGTACCACTTTGTATACGTTTTTGTCTCTGTATATATCTGTGTGAGGCACTCTACCAAAGAGACAACTGTACGGCCTGAAGCAATAAATAAATAAATAAATAAATAAATAAATAAATAAATAAATAAATAAGACTTTTAAAATGGAATATAACAATAAATAAAACCAATCAAACCTTAACATGCTGAAATCGAGCACATCGATTCCATTAATTGAGACAGTAATTTAGACTGAGTTATACTTCTAAAGTGATTAAAAATAATAGTCTGAACTATCCTAAGATTTGCAAACAAAAAAATTCGTGCAACACTCCACCAATGTACATGTATAGCTGCAAATATAATGAAAAATGATCCATCTTCTGAAAAAAAACTAGCTCTGACCCCACTTACCATTGTGTCCTGAAGACAATAGTGATGAGAGAGAACCCCACCCCTACCAGAAGTCCCATGTCCACATTGAGGAACACTACGGAGACGAAGGTGACTATCCATATGGCCTTAAAATATAATAATAATAATAATAATAATAATAATAATAATAATAACAAGAAAACGCCCAATCTTTCTATGGATATGTCTGTATATGTATCTTATCTAAACTACGTCATTGTAAATAAGGCATAGTACTGTGCGTTTTTTGGGATGAATGTGTTAGGAGTGACAAATGCGTTAGGTGTGACACCGTGATTGCGATAGATGAGACTGCGGATTGTTCCTTAGATACTGGATAAATTGAACCACTTTAAATTATTATCAATGTGAAAGTAAGATATTGCTATGCTTAATGTATTGAATTCGTGTATTGGGTGTGATATAAACGTGTATCAAGAAAGACCATGCACTTACAAAATCAAACTTTGAAATCCTCCACAGCCTCTTCAGGTCTTTAACCTGCAGGAACATGCCTTTCAGAGCCACGATGATGATGGAGGCAAGAACACACTGGAAATAAAATTATGCTGAATGTGATAACAGAAATATGAAATATAAAATGATATAAAAAAAGCTGTAGCTAACTACAGAGTTAAATATCCAAATATGTAACCTCAAAGCAGTAAAGAACATAATGATTGCAAGTTTAAGAAATTATATTACCACGCTGAAAAATATGAGTCGAGAATTCAGTTAGCAGTTGTAAGGTTTCTAGACAAAAGTCTAGTTTTTATTTTTCATCTTTCTTACCCTTGGAAGAGTTCGAAATAACGGCCCTGCGGCAAGTATAACTATCAGAATAAAGCCACTGGAAACGATACTTGCAACCTGCAAATTAACTTAATATATAATAATGTAAATGTATTTCATTTAAATCACTATTTTTCACCCCAAATTTGAAAGAATAGCTCGCACAATAGAGCCGCCATGAAATGCATTGCAATCCAAAAATTCTAACCAGTTACGAAACCCCAGCTACCATATAATGGAAATAGACTTGGATGAAGATAATAAATATGGAAGCACTGCCAAAAGATGCAAATTACGTATTCTATTTTGCAAAACGATGTTTAGATGGCCCTTCGTTTACTTCCTTTTGGGGATCCTAAATTACTCTACCTCCGTTTTTCCTCCCGTTGTCTCTTGCACCAGGCTTCTAGACATGGACGCGCAGCAAGAAAACGTAGTGAAGACAGAGCCTATGATGTTACACATACCATAGGCAATAAGTTCCTGGAATATAATAGTACTATAAAACAAACCACTCCATATGGAACCACCTACTAAAGATCATAACCGTCTATCATCAGTATGGGTACAAAATGTAGATAACACAGGATTCAGCATACTCAAATGTGAGGTATCACTCCCAATTAAGCGTTTAGTACATTAGACCAATACATATTTATTATCTGTAGTGGGCGAAATAATAAACTCTTACATATTTCTAAATGTATTTCTGTTGTTTCCTTTTCCTGCGAAAGACATTTGAATTTGCCACTTTTGAATAAGTAAAAAAGAACAAAATTTCAAAAGTGGAATGTGCCGCTTGAATTTTTTTTAAATCCTTTTGACCCTTAAGGCCAAGCAGGCACAGAACTTTTTATAACGTTACCATAAAGTTACCATATCGATTTTTATATAAACGCTATGGTAACGGTATAATAACGTTCTGTGGAAGGACATTCTATCCCTACCTGGTCAGGGCTAATGACGTATCCCTGCTGTTTGGCCAGTATCTTTGCCATGGAGACGGATATGGTGAAGGCCACAATGGCAACTCCGAACGCATCTACAATTAGAGTCCCGAAATGTTCGGCAGGTGGTAGGGTCGGCACAGGGATGCTGGAATTAGAATTAAAATTCGCCGTGTTAAAGTTGTGTAAAAAAAATATAAATCGTTTTTAAAAAGATTGAGGTATGGCAAATGTTGTGCAAATTACATTACATTATTTTACATCAGTAATCTAATTTATTACTGGACTTACTAGTACAAAAGTCTGACAAGGGGTCGAGACGCAACTTCGTCGACTAAACCAGATTGTAAACTTAGAAATAGTTCTAAAAGCATTTTCCTTTATTGTTTTTTTAATCTAGGAAATGACGTTGTCAAAAGACTCAGAAATTGTCCGTAAGTACTTACCCTGTTGGAATAGACCCGACCACCGTCAGATTAAACACCTCGTCCATTTTGGCAAAGTAGGATACCATAGTACCCAGAATGACCTAAAATGTAGAGGCTTCATTTCAAACAAACACAGTAAATGAGGATTTAGATGTTATAATGGTGGATCCATTAGGGGTACATTGGCATACATGAAACACTTTGTAACTTTATTTTTTATCATATAAAGCCGTTATCTTATTATTATGAAGTGCACGTGCATTTTTGGGAACACAGCAGTAAGTGAGACATGGCTTGTCCAAAATGCCGGATTAAGATAACTTAAAGGCTTTCTTGTACATTAAATTTATTTATGAATCTCTCATTTTATTACATGGTCCTGTGGTTTTATGGGACTGACATCTATTAGACCTACACCCAAGGAACAAAGCTCACCATAAAACAGAGTCAAATGTCCTCTTTTCACGTTTTAAACGAATTAGCAATCATAATATACCAGTAATTAACAAGCTCGGATCATCTTTCACGGATAGGTGCTTTTCATGAAGGCAAGCACTTACCACTATCAGCTCAATGGGCACTGGCATCTTCATCTTCGCCTTATACCTGGCGTTGATACACTCTTTTGTCAGCACCAACATTAGTATGCACACTACTGACATGATCAGAGCGGCCAAATTGGTTTGGGGAAGGGTGAGGAAGAACTGGATGTAAAACTAAAATGAAATGATACATCTTACCACTATGATGATGTGAACTATCTGTAGCCTGAAATGACACGTGCGATGAACTTGGGTGCTGGCACTTGCTGTGCAGTTATACCGTAACGCTGGCAATTTAATAGTTTATTCTCAATCCAGTGTCTACAAGCGGATTCACAAAAAAGTATAAAATACATCTGTTTCTAAAAGTCGACTTAACAAGCACTGTCTCAAGAGTGTCTTGATAATAAAAAACCATCACGACTTTTAATCAGTTATCAACTGGAGTTCAAGACAATCATTTACCTTGACAAGTTTAAACGGATTGGTGATTTTTGACGCCTTAATTCTGAGCCCAAAGACATGTTTAATCTGTGAAGAAAACACGTGACAGGCGGCTCCCGTGGTAAATCCACTAATGAGGGGGTCAGACAGGTAGTTGGTGATGAAACCAAGACGAAATGTGCCCTTCAACAACTGAAATGAACAAAGATAAAGTACGATTTGTTGGCCCGTGGAACTCCGCCTCGTTACACTACGAAGGGTTATCTTACAGCCCATGGATATAGTACAGTGACGTAATTATTCTTTATGCTGTTTAATGTACAGCTGCTCCATTTGATTTTAGTATATATCCTTTGCGTTTGGTGCAAAATGATAACGTCAGAGAGAGAGAGAGAGAGAGAGAGAGAGTGAGAGAGGGAGGGTGAGGGATAGGGGGGCTAAAATCTACCTGCCAGAATCCGACCAGCATGGTCAAAGCGGTCGCCACGCCTATCTTGAAGTCCACGCAGTCTTGGTTGGAGTTGGTATCGGCGTCACATATGATGGTCGGAACAGAAGTGGCATTGGCAACGCTTGAATCGTTGAAGACATCTGGGGACGCTGCAGGAGCGGTCCATGACACAGCTTGTCTGTCTACGACTGCCCCTACCATGAGGCTGACCACCGCCATGGTACCTGGATAATATACATGAAGTACCATGGTTATTAGTTGGCCAGATTATGTACTTCAAGGTGTCGTTTCCTCTACATCACAGCTGTATTTTTATGTATTTAATTGTTTACTTATGTATTAACCAAGTATTCACTCACCTATTTCAGTCGTCTATCAATTACTTACTCTATTTGTAAATCAGTTAATTAATTTCATTCAATCATTTATTCTAACTCAGTCATTCATTCCTTTCTCCGTTTATTCATACGCTTTCTCACTGACTCATTGAATCATACATACATCTTTTCTTTTACCCATTTGTTGGCTTTCTTTCCAAGCAGATATTTAATTTTTATATTGAATAACATCTTAGTACAACCTCGATCCTGCAGAGATGCTCGTGGATGTGCTAATTTTTTCTCACCTAACACAATGTCACACTCACCTATGGAAATATGCTTGGACGTCCCAAAGAAGAAGTAAACGAGCGGAGGGAAGAATGACACGTACAGACCGTGGATGGACGGGAGCCCTGCCAATAAAGCGTATGCCATACCTGGAAACAATTAGGTTGAATTCGAAATACTAAATTTTAACATTTAATCTATCATTATTTTATTTATTTATTTTTCAAATATTTTTGTCATGTGGAATTACTGCTTGTTAAATTGTTAAAGGTATCTTATCTGGGTTTTTTGAACACACTGTTTGGACACATTCTCCGAGGGAGGTGTCCTGTGACTGAGGTTATTTTTATCCGCATATATACTAAAAGGTCAAATAACATGTAAAGGATGAAATCCTTTCTTTTCTTCTTATTCAACTATTCTTGTTTATGTCTTTTTTTGTTTGTTTGTTTGTTTGTTTCTTTGTTTGTTGGTTTATTAAAAATAAGTGTATAAAATGGTAAGGACCTAGCTGTGACAACAGTGAGGTATTAAATACACAGTACTGTACACCGCCAGCCTACCTACATGTATTCGCTTGACCTATAATTTCAAAACAGCCAGGGACTCATCCAGACACCTAACCTATGGGGGCTTCGTCGAAATAGCTGTATAAAACGCCACGCTGGGTCGATTGAACTCTTGTGATCGACAGAAACGGTCTACTGGGATCGCACAAAGAACCCAGGCTTCGTGAAATAGTTAAAAAGAATGTCATTCCAGTACCTCTTTTAGATCGGGTTGCACTATAACAGACGGGGTGGATTTCATTTTAGCAGACAGTCATAGGCCTTCTGAGCTTCGTGAGGTTGTCTGCCACACGTCACATTTCTGTATGCTTATATAGTGCACAAGAGATATTGATTTACGCGATTTAGTCAAAACTTAAAATACAAAGTTCAAAATAATTGAATTTGAATAGTAACCACACTACTGATAGTTCAGTGATACATGATACCTCAGTAAACAGTATGGTTTAATAGCCAACCCTGGAGGGAGGGGCCTTTTTCCCGAGGAGGGGGGGGGGGTGAGAGGGGGAGGGGGTTCGATTGGTTAATTAAACTACTTCATCCTTTTGTATGATGACAAACTCTGAAGGTTTCTTCAAATCATGAAGGGGTAATGCATGGTTACTGAAAAATTTTGGCACTGTTTAAAATGTGACGATAATGCAGAACTGTGCGTAGTAAAAGAAATATATCCAGTAATGTAGTACACAGCTTTTTCATTTGTTTAAAGTAAAAAAGTAATGAATATAAAATTTCAAAGGGGTTAATTTCTTTTTATAACTGCATTTGGTATAATAAAAAAGCATAAAACTTGACACTAAAAAGGGAGATTGATCTTTTTTAACTTTTTTTACATTTAATGTCATTTAAATGTGATAAAATATGACACTTAAAGGGAGATTGACTTTTTCTTCTTGTTAAATTTTGTATTAATTCTAAAAGGCATTAAATGCTACACTTAAAAGGGAGATAAAATTTTTCGATATTCCTGTTTTTTTTTTTTGTTTTTTTTTTAATTTTTTAATTTTTATTTTATCAATGACTTACCCTGTGGAAGGTGCATCACTCCCACCGTCAACCCAGACACCAGATCACCAACGAACCACTGGGGGAATTTATACTGCCTCATTATGGACACGAAGGGGAAGAGTCGGAGCAGAAACCCCTGGATACACTCACGTGAGCATGCGCAACGATTACGTAATTTACGCCGCACGTGGTGCGCATGCTCTTTGGGAGTCTTAGACTTCCTCCGCTGGGAAAACCCATGGTGTTTGTCGAAGTGTTCTTGGGTAAAAACTCGGCGCTTAACAGTCACTGGTTCATCTTCTCTCTCGAGTTGAAAGCCATAGAGAGACGACGTTCTCTCTAGTTCTGAGGGTTGCTCTGTCGATCTCGCCCCTCTACTTTCGTTTTCCAAAGATGTATTCGCCAGAGGTTCGCGTTCATCTTTGCCGTTTTGGTCCATTTTTGAATGCAGTACCTGTGGCACCAGTACCC
>NW_019773847.1:55469-101621 GCF_001039355.2 Lingula anatina | reverse complement strand
GAGGGGGAGGGGGTTCGATTGGTTAATTAAACTACTTCATCCTTTTGTATGATGACAAACTCTGAAGGTTTCTTCAAATCATGAAGGGGTAATGCATGGTTACTGAAAAATTTTGGCACTGTTTAAAATGTGACGATAATGCAGAACTGTGCGTAGTAAAAGAAATATATCCAGTAATGTAGTACACAGCTTTTTCATTTGTTTAAAGTAAAAAAGTAATGAATATAAAATTTCAAAGGGGTTAATTTCTTTTTATAACTGCATTTGGTATAATAAAAAAGCATAAAACTTGACACTAAAAAGGGAGATTGATCTTTTTTAACTTTTTTTACATTTAATGTCATTTAAATGTGATAAAATATGACACTTAAAGGGAGATTGACTTTTTCTTCTTGTTAAATTTTGTATTAATTCTAAAAGGCATTAAATGCTACACTTAAAAGGGAGATAAAATTTTTCGATATTCCTGTTTTTTTTTTTTGTTTTTTTTTTAATTTTTTAATTTTTATTTTATCAATGACTTACCCTGTGGAAGGTGCATCACTCCCACC
Source organism: Lingula anatina (assembly GCF_001039355.2). The sequence continues at coordinate 101,070 of NW_019773847.1, read as the reverse complement.
GTCAACCCAGACACCAGATCACCAACGAACCACTGGGGGAATTTATACTGCCTCATTATGGACACGAAGGGGAAGAGTCGGAGCAGAAACCCCTGGATACACTCACGTGAGCATGCGCAACGATTACGTAATTTACGCCGCACGTGGTGCGCATGCTCTTTGGGAGTCTTAGACTTCCTCCGCTGGGAAAACCCATGGTGTTTGTCGAAGTGTTCTTGGGTAAAAACTCGGCGCTTAACAGTCACTGGTTCATCTTCTCTCTCGAGTTGAAAGCCATAGAGAGACGACGTTCTCTCTAGTTCTGAGGGTTGCTCTGTCGATCTCGCCCCTCTACTTTCGTTTTCCAAAGATGTATTCGCCAGAGGTTCTCGTTCATCTTTGCCGTTTTGGTCCATTTTTGAATGCAGTACCTGTGGCACCAGTACCCGCCGCACCTACAACATGAAAGTTACAGTGAACACGAGGTCGTGTTTGGGTTGATGCAAACATGGTTTTTAGGCTTAAATTGCCCACGATGGGTGGTTTGGGTAACCCCACTCTCTAGGATAGCAAGACCTCTGGATCCTGCTTCACCAAACGGTTTTGATTTTTTTTTACCTTGGCTAGGATCATAACACTCTTAATTAGCCAACTAAGTATAAACAGTCAACTTTGAGATGACGGCCTATTGACCAACAATGGTAATAAATATTATTATGGAACTGGCATAGAATAAGATGTTATATTCGTCCCCATTGTTACGTGACGTTGCGGCCAACCATTCTTCGTGGACACTTAACGTGGACTGATAGTTGGGCTATCACATCATTAAATTGTGATTTCAATAAAATATAAAGTAATTTTCCATTTGCTTAACATATATCTTTGGAATAATCACACCATATTAAATAATTTAATAAAATAAATATCAGATTTGACTTCCAGACAATACGGTGTTTAGCTGACCTGAAAAAAAGTGATATCGACCTCAGTTGACCTCATGAGAGTGGTATCGACCGGGGCTGGAAAACACTATATTGATCGAACGCCAAATTCGATAATTGTAGGCCTATAATAAAAACCTGTATACTCAGATGAACTCTAGTCGCCGCCTTAATCAGAAGCAACATTATGCATGTCAAAGCAAAACAAGTCAATGAATGAAAAAATTATAGAATGAAATATCCAATAGCTGTATAACTGTATGTTTAACACGTTTTTCGTAATAATACCTAATTAACTTTACATATAGCTGGAGAAGGGTCTAAGTTCGACTTGACTCTTGAAGCCACGAGCCGTGTAAGCCTATTACTCAAGGGTTACATATATATTTTTGTACATCTAAATAGTAAGTTAGGTAATACGTGCGTTAAACTATTAACCTACAAACATAACATTCTAAGAGTATTATTATGCCCACTGCACACCATAAAAATGTTTCTACATGGTTATATTAGTATCATAATTTCACCTTAATATCTTGGTATTCATGACCTTCATGGTAATATTAAACGATATCACTTGATATCATGCTACTCAAGGCGAAAAGGACTATATAATAAACATGATACTAATAATTTATCTTATTCTGATGCCTAGATATCCATAGCGGATACGTAGTCCCATTCGAGTTTATACGTCATGATATCCAAAGCGGATACGTGACATATTCGTAAATGTTGATATAGTCGCAGCATGATATCCATAACTGATATCATACCATGTTCGAGCTGTTGTACTACATCATGATATCCATAGCGAATAGTTGATGTCATTCATACGAGCTGTTATACCTGTACTACACCATGATATCCATAGCGGATAGTTGGTGTCATTCATACGAGCTGTTATACCTGTACATGTACTACACCATGATATCCATAGCGGATAGTTGGTGTCATTCATACGAGCTGTTGTACTACACCATGATATCCATAGCGGATAGTTGATGTCCTTCATACGAGCTGTTATACCTGTACTACATCATGATATCCGTAGCAGATAGTTGATGTCCTTCATACGAGCTGTTATACCTGTACTAAATCTTGATATCCATAGTGGATAGTTGAAGTCATTCATACGAGCTGTTATACCTGTACTACATCTTGATATCCATAGCGGATAGTTGGTGTCTGCGTTCATGCGAGCTGCTACTATACTACATCATTGCAATTAGTGCCATGCATCTTAACATGACATCCATATCGGATATATTGTCATTCCAATGACTGCACTTGTGTGCCAATTTGTACGCGATAGGGCTTTTCAACTACCATAATAGAAACACAGGTGTGCCTGCTAAAAGACTTGCTCAAATAAACGAACCAAGGTGGTATAAAGCGGTACAAAGCCGTATACTCCTGTTAAAAAAATCCAACTTTGTACTTAAACCCGGTTTTTGACCGTAGTCAGCGGGTATACCTGTGGCTCTCCCGATTAAAAATAACTCGGGTGAAAGCAAATTTGAAATAGGGAAATACAAACACTTTACTTACCCACTGCAGAGATTAATGGGAATATAAACAGCGACGAGCTTGAAGTATCAAGCAAGTGATTAGCTTAACACACTTATTATACATACGGCTTATGCTCCCAGGTAAAACTCACGCTTCGGTCACTTTAAAGTTAACGTCCATCCAGGGGTGAGTCTTCCTATTTGATCTCAGGGATCAGAATGTCGCTCATACAAAACTTGTCAAAGCCTAGGTGACATCCGATGCGACCATATATAAAAGGCCAGTAAAAATAATACGCGAAAGAATCAGACCTTGATAGGCGGTGCTCCCACATCGCTCTTAAATTCACCGTGGGGGTCAATGGGCACCAAATATGTTCCTTTAATATTTTTGTAAATGTGCAACCTCAATATCGGGTTTATATTTAGCCCTCGCCATTATGTGCGTCGCATGGGTGTGTTTACTGTGTTACTTTCTCCTTCATTGTTATGGATGTAGAGTGTACCGGTATCTAGGTAAGCGTCACGTGCGCCTAATTAATCCATTTAAACAATTAATGTTAAAATAATGAATGAGGTTTTAGTGATTGTAAATGTGGAATGTTTTAGAACTAAGTGACAGGTGGTCACTCGTTTCATGGTTTAATCAAAAATCACAAGTATTCTCGGCATATTGCTGAGTTATAAACATGCTTATACCCCCATCCCTCAACATGTTAGGTAGAAGCCCTCAAACTTACCTCAGATATAACTACGTCCTCCTGAAGTATGTGCCAACGCCTTGTGTTTTACGCGTATGGTTTTATTCCTCCTTTTTGTCTTTAACTTGGGCCAGGGATCTGCGGCAATTAAATTATATCGGTCTAAATTGTTTGTTGAGAATGATTAAATTGGACGCATGTGTATGTGCAGTATACACGAGCATGTATGTGCTCGTGCAAGTGCGTGCATACTACGCGTTGTAGAAAGGGGGGAGCATGTTTACAACTTAAGTAATAAGTCCCGACAGAAATACTGGGACACTTGATTACCATATTAAAGACAAACGCTAAAATAACGCCCTTGACATTTACCTTATGGATATTACAACGTTGCTACGCCAGATATTTTTTTCTTATTCTCTTTTATCGACACGCATCCTGGCCCATCACGTTTAACCAGAGTCAGGTGAAAAATATTCACATCAAGGTGACTCACTTAAATAAACAAGGATTACAATATCTGTAAACATTTCTTACCTGTCTTGACAGAAATGGTCTTCAATTAGGACCAATGGTCACTGAGGGACAAGGGCAGAATCGGGTCGCGTTCGTGTGGAGCACCCTGAAAAGATCTGCTCTGCCGTGTGCTTCTGAACTACTGTAACCTTGAAGACATCAATTGCCTTGACGCCTGGAGGGGGGTGGCCTCGTTCCAAACACGTTTTACCCTTAGTTTTGTGAACACCATGCGTTGCTTGTTTCGCTGTGCTTGTGTGTGTGCTTGCAAATTTATGCAAATGAGCATGCGTGTGTGCGTGTGTTCAATATTGTGCAGGGTTGTGCGCAAAAAGAAACTTTTAAACATGTATGCTTTACTTCACTCCTTAATACAAAGGATTTGTCGTTGCAGTAAACAAGACATTAAATAAGAAATTATGTCTTTTTCATGGAAAGCGCAACCTCCTTCCAGGTTAAATCGATAGCACAATCGCGCGCGTACTTCATTAAAATTCCAACTGAATTTTTTAAGGGTTGTTAAAACTTAAAATAAGTTCCTTGCCCTTTACAGGTTATTTAACACGCTACTTATTACCTCCAACAACAGAGAAGATTACGTTTTCGTTACCATTTGCATGTGGAGACCCTTAAGCAAAAAGTAATGAATGGATTTTGATGAAATTTACAGGATGGGTTAATGGCACAAGGAAGAAATGATAAAACTTCGATGATAATGATCCATTCCTGAATTAATAAGTTAAAAATAAATTTTTCAGTTTAGGTCATAAATGGGCCAGGATTGGCTCAGACATGGACAAGGAAAGAATTAATTAATTTTTCATGATATGTCACAACGAAGATATAACAAGATTTTGGTGCTGAATTAATAAATTGATCAAGTAATGGTTAATTATTATATAATTATTTCCTTGGCGTAACGGGGACGCATTTGCCTTGACGTAGTTTGCGCTCTCTCAGCGCTTTTCTAGTTCTAGCTTGATGAGATACCATGAATGGTAATTTTTTCAAGCACAGAATACACTAAATCTGCAGTTATAAACCTTAGGTTGGAGGCCTTCTCCGTGAATGACCAAGACGAGAGCAGATTTAGATCTAGACAGCACGTCCCCCTTTTATTGACGCGTTCGGCAGATGGATTTCCACAAAACACGTTCATTTACAAAATATCTTCTGGTTTTATTTGAAATATATGAAACGCAATATTTCTTTTATCGAAACAGGCATTGCCTTAGGGTGAGTTTTTCTTTCCAATTTAAGCATGAAAAGAATTCATGTACTATATATGATATTGCGGGTAGCATTAAAGAGTTGTCCGTAATTTAGACTGCAAATAAAATATTTAACTTTGAAAGAAACGGTGCATTACAAAAAAGTATCCAATTTATCTCTCCTATATTTGTACCAATTGAAGGAGTTTTCAATGGCTAAGTCAAATGATTAAAGTACTGTTTTCTGCGGAGATGCCTACTGTGGTCTTTTACATTCCTTTTAACTAAATTCTGTGTAAATATTTGCACTCAGAAACGAAAATGTATGCAATGTTATACCGTGCTGAACAGATTAAAAACAGAGAAAAAACAGAGAAAAAATTAGCTTAGGCTTGAGTACAACCACCCCAACCCCAAACGTTGACATTTATTTTTCAGAAACTGCAAAAAAAAAAGGCATTTTACACAATTGTGGTAAATTGTGTATAAACACCCCGAGTATCTGAGATGACTGACAGCCCATTTCCCTTCCACCTGCGTGCCTCTGCCGTTCAGGAATTCAGGAAGCAATAAAGGTGCACCCATAATAAAGCGGGGCAAGCTTTTTGTTTCCTTTGAAACTCAGGGCAATGTCCTCAGATCACAAAGGTTACACTATTTGTAAAATATTTCACTTTTATTTATTTATCTATTTATTTATTTATTTTTTGTTATATTTTCAAATTTCAAACACTTATTTCTAAGATGGCGATTTTATTTGCTTTGGCTTCAAAATAATCATTACAAATTTGCCAGGTAAAAATTGTGTATATTTTCTTCATAACTGAGATTTTATAGTGACGACCTTTTAATAACAAATTGTAGAATGATTTTATTGTTATAAATTATAACAAGGCTTAAATGATCGTTTTTACGTCATCTTGGATACAGTTCACAATGTTTCCTGTTGTTACACAGTAATCACAACTTGCTTATGGCAGAGCAAGAAACAATAGAACACTTAGCCTTTTTCTTCTTAATTTAAATAAGATTTGCACTTGGCCATCCAACCAATTGTTAAATACATGATGCCACAAAAAGAAATCTGTTAAATAACAATTAATAATGTCTCTCACAAAAAAAAAAAGAGAATGTTTATTTTGGGCATAACACATGACATAAAACCACTTGAGATAAAGAAGTTCAGTTGGAGGATCAGGGAGATCTCGTGAAATCACGTCGGATTCTTTCCATGAAACAAAGGACAGTAAAAAAATGTCGACCTAATTTTTTGGCTTTGTTTTCATTCGCAAGTTGCGGCAAGCAGTAGCTGTCTCCATTAATTATCCAGCTTCATGTCTTTGACGTCTTTTGCCACTTTTTCTGTCACCTTTTTCTGACTGTCTTTCTGCTTCTTCTGTTTCTTGGTTTCTTGTTCCTCGATAGGGGCTGGCTTCACAAACGGGAGCTTCTCCTTGTACGCTGGAATAATGAGGTTTGGATTAGAATACAAGCAAATCTTTTCTCGTATTTCCTTTGCTAAATGGTAAACAAAACACACACAAGGGCAAAATTAACCCCGTTTTGAGGTGTTTTCATTAGGAATACATTATTTTAATGTATCTGGACCAATTTACCTGGATCTACCGGCGCCTTAGCCCAACCTTAAACAGAATGCTGATCTCAACATCATAAATTATGTAAGATACCGGTATCTAGGGCCATTAGTTTGTCCAGAATACATTACGGGTGGATAATATCAACAGCACACAAAAGGGGTTCGAGACGGGTAACTGTGTACATGAATCAGATTACTTGAGAGCCATGCTTCAACTCTAAGCTACTAGTTTTTTATATTTCATTTGCATGATTGATTAAGGAGGCACAAACACACGCGTGCATGCACACACATGCAGACACAAACATCTCAAAATACATTAAAATTATAGGAATCTTTTGAAAGGATCAGAGAGTAAGTTTTAATCTTAGTGTATAACCCTGTGACTAAAGTGAACAATCACCTTCTGGCATGTATGGCTTCAGAACCTCAGGAACAATGATCCCGTCCTCCGTCTGGTAGTTCTCCAAGATGGCGCAGATCACTCTGGTCGTGGCACACATGGTGGCGTTCAACATGTGCACGTACTCTGTCTGGAACGACGAAATAACACAATGCTCTTAGTTATGGCGATCACCATTTAAGCTCACTATAGAATAATGACACACTATGCAATACCACATTTAATTTTTGGTGCCCTTCATTTAGAAGAAAAATCAAATGAATATTCACAAATTTTCATAGGTTTATGATATATTCTGTATGGTTTGTTAATAAAATTACATTCTTAATAAGATAACAAAATTGGAGACCGGAGACAGGGAGAGTGAATATTAAAAGGAGAAAAGCCTTTTGATGCAACTTTGCCTTCTTCTTCTATGAACTAGATGAGAGAAAGTAATAAAAGGAGGCAACACTTCCATTGAATTTTCAATCTGTTTTTATCATTTCATACAAAACCAAGAAAATTCACTAACTCTCTTTCACAGTCCACAAAAGTAAGAGGAAAAAGCACCAAAACAAGTAAGCATCCCATCTCTTTAATATATTCAAAATTGAGAGGAAAGTACTCATCTAAATACTGTAACAGAAAATTTGGAGGAAAAATGGTGAAAAAAAGTCAAAACAAGCCTTACCCCTGTTCCCATTTTCTTGGTCTCTCCGTAGCGCACACGCAGCCGCCGCGCCTGATAGTCTGTGCAGTTAGAACAGGATACCAGCTCTCTGAACTTAGCAGAGCCAGGAAACCAGGCCTCCAGGTCCAGCTTCTTGGAGGCAGCATTGTTCAGCTCTCCTGAGACACAAATATCCATCATGATAGCATTAACATTCAATCCAGTAATAGGCAAAATAAATTAATAAATCAAACAATGTGATTTTACCATCTTTTTATAAACATATGTCTGATATAAAAATTAATTGTGTGACTTTGATAATCTACACAAACATGGTAGATGAGGTGGATAGTAAAAGAGACAGACAGGCAGACACACAGACAGCATTAACACAGCTAGTCAAATCAATCACTATGGACACAAATGTTATGAATGATTCTAATCATTTTAAAGGACTCACAAAACAAAAAAAAACACATTCTGGTCTGGCACAACCCTCCACAGATTTCTCACCTACCACAATCTGACCACATTTCTCACCTGTGACAATGTTGACCACTCTGTATGGAATGCCCAGAGCTTGAGCATAGGCCTCTGCATTGCCTATCATCTCATCAAACATCTGCCATGATAACCCATCATGGGGGGAGGTGATACAAAACTGTTCAATCTGGAAAAACATCAGGCTTTCACAAGGTATCATAATCTTCTGGATGTAGGTATATGTATAACCATAAGACTGCATTGGCTGTTTATTATTTTTAAAAACTCACAATCGAGAGAAATGATACAGAGGGAGTTTATGTGGATAAATAATTTTGTTCTGTAAAGCCACATAGGCTACGGAATTAATCTTACAGCAAAAAATGTTAAGAAATTTGGGTCTTATTCTCAATTATAAAGAAACAGTAGAATCAGCATTAAAATAATAAAGAACTGACATATTGAAAAAAGAGGTATTATTTACAAGACACATACATATGGACAAGATATCAAAGACACATCACATCTTGCTTGATTTCTTCTCTTATTTTCCAACACCCAAAATCCATTTGAGGCCCACCTTTTCAAACTGATGTACCCTGAAGATCCCCCTGGTGTCACGGCCGTGAGAGCCAGCCTCTTGTCTGAAGCACGTGGAGATTCCAGCGTAGCGTATTGGCAGGGAAGTCGTGGGGATCCACTCGTCCCTATGGAATGCTGCGATGGGCTGCTCTGAGGTTGCTATTAGATATTTTTCTTCATAGTCCTCTTTTTCTGTTGCTCCCTTACCTATAACCTGATGGTGATAAAAAAGTGGTTTTGATTTTATTAAAGAGTGGTTTACTGTGATTATTTCTTCAAAACAACAAATAAAACATTTCATTTCCACTCAATTTCCTGTCTGTCAAGTCATACAAGACTGTTAGACTAAGTGTAACAAGTGAACAACAAAACTGGTACATCTCAATTAAATTTTTTGTACAACAATTACAATTTCAGACCAATTTCGTCATACAGGGTCATCTGTAGCAAGAAACATCATTCCATTTTACAGATAAATTAATTTTCCGACAAAGAAAATCCCCCCTCTGTGACCTATCAATCTTCACCTTGTACAACTCCTCATCAAACTGGCTAAGCTGCGCCACCTCCTGCATCACCTCCTTCCTCATAAAGAATGGCGTGTAGAGTGCCGTGAACCCTTTTTCCTGGAGCATTCTCAGGGCAAGCTGGATCAGGGCCTGCTCTAGGAAGACTACTGGGCCCTAGAATGGATAGCAAAAGTATAAGAAAGCTGTACTGTATCAGGGCCTGCTTTAAGAAGACTACTGTACCCTAGTGTGGATAGCAAATGTATAAGAAAACTGTGCTGTATCAGGGCTCTAGAAAAACATTTGGACTCTAGTATTAAGTATGGATAGCAAATATGGTGTTAGGCCCAGACAAAATGACACATAAAATGACAGATAAGAAAATGTTCAAATAAAGCAAAGCCCTTATATTGTGTCTCGTTTACATGTGGACTTAAAGAGAGTATCATAAAAGCTCTGGAAGCACAACCGCTTATTCTCTGCCAACCCACCTCCCACCCCCAAAAAATGTTTATACATATATAAAATGAACAAGAACAACAATAATAATAACAAAATCGATTGACCCTTGTAAAGTTTTTGTACACTTTTTCTCAAGGAAGCATACCATCTCATTTTAAAGACCACAATACCCTTCCGTCAAATCCATCCATTTCAAATCTGGTACACAACCTACCTTAATAAAATAACCCCTCCCTCCAGAAACAACTGCCCCCTTCTCTCCTTCATAACCATCTATCATTACAATCAGATCCACATGGGAGTATTTCTTCTTTGTCTCCACGTCTCCCCACGTCCTTTCAATACCATTCTCCTCCTGAAAAAAAAAAAATTTACATCAATTTGATATTAAATCATAACAAAATTGTCATACATGCTGAAGTTGTAAAGACCAAACAATGTCTTTTAAATGTTCACAATGGTCATTAAAATGTTAAAATGTTATAAATCGTCATCAGTGACCAATCAAAATCCTGTGGGGAGAGCATGTCACTATATACGAAGTAAATAATAACTGTGAGGCTATGGTCTGTCAAACATCTGAGATATTGGATAATGAAGTGTACTTCTTTCCCCTACCTCATCATTGCTAACAATGCACGATTCATGGCACATGTTTCCTATTTCTTTCAGCGACTCATCTCTCGTCTGTTCCACAGTGACGCGCCTCTGGTCACACTGAGCCATCTTCTCATCAAGAACTGCTCGAATGCGCTTGATCTGGGTCACTGTTAATTCCTAAAAATAAAAATATAGATATATGAAACATCAAGCTGTGATTATGAAATCAACTGGGTTCTGTGGGATTAACACTGGGGTTTGTTTCACATAACATTCATAGTTTGAACTTATCAACTTCATCCAAGATATACATTTATATGTAGTAGTCTGATGAAGATATAACAAGCCATTGCCATTGTTTAAGGCAAAAACTTACATTTTTGCATTTAACAATGTAAGTATCCTATTTGGGATTTCCATACCCAATTGAGTTTTAAGATCTGAACTGGGAAGGTAAGGCACTATGCAGGATCAGAAAAGCATGATTTAGGGACATTTTCAAACACATTTTAAAACAAAGGGAAACCAAATCTCTGGTTTGAAAGTTTAGACCAAGTTTTTTGTTTGTTAGTTTGCTTTTTTAACCAGCCCCTGGTAACCCAAAGGATTAGAAGTCTAAAACACTTCTGGTTTAGACTGGGTTTTAGTATAAGACTACCTTGAGCTGCTCTGCAGTCATATTCTCCAGACCGTCTAGGATTGCCTGAGGCACTGTCTCATCATCTCCAACAGCTTCTTTTTTCTGAAAACAAACAAGTGATGAGAAGTTTATGCAGGTTATAAGCCATCTAAATCAGTTGAAATAATAAATTTAATTACTTCAATTTTTTTGTTTGTTTGTTTTTAAATTATATTTCTTTACATGACCACCATGACATCATGACTTGTGTGACCCATCAGTGACCAGCCAAAGTCCAGAGTTGTAATTTACTTGTAAATAATATATAATAACTTTGTAAATAACACTGAATTAACAAATGTAATCTCATCAGTGATAAGGATCAAACTACTGGACAATTACAAAGGAGAGGAAAAATTGACATTGATTTTTTAATAAGTAAACTGTTTGCCTTGAGGTCAGGGCCAGGTTCCTCTTCAAATGATATCAGTTTAATATTGCATCCGATCATCTGACAAGATTTTGATAAACAAACAATTTCTATGTCAAGTGATATAACATACCTTCATCTTCTCTCCTATCACTTTACTGCATAGGTTCTTTAACTTATTCCAGTTATCTGCTTGGTACCGTACTAAAATAAATAAATAAATAAATATATGAAAAAATCTTCAAGACAACAAAGTTACTGCAAATAATATCATGACAACTTCTACTTTTAATACTATACAAAATTACAATATATACATGTCTGGAGCATAAATATCATATTAAAAATAACTTTACCCATTATGATCTAACTCAATATTCAAAATCTACAAAAAATCAAATCTGTTGGGGCTGCAGAAAGAGTGAAGCGATCTTATTTTTTAGAAACTTTATCTTTTAATACGCATCAAGTAAGGCTGCCTGCATTGACACTGGATTTATCATTTGAACAAAGATGAAAATTAATGATAATAATGGAATATAAATCATAGTACACATCCTTTCCTTAAATTTGTCTCCTCTTCAATATCTTTTAATCTATTGATTCCTCAACTTAGTGGACATTTTCAAAACGTGTATGACATATTTCACAAGGAAATACCTAGCTGTTACCACAATATTTCACCGTCAAAATTGTAAAGGAATTTCTAGTTCCTATATGATAATACCATGAGCTGGCAAGGAAGACCATGATGGATCTGATTCATTAAAAAACCGAAGGCAATCCAATTAGTAAAAGCTACTTCACCAACCCCAGTAAATATTCGAGAGTCGCTTGTCTGGTGTCTGTCTACATATGCGTGTATTCGTAGATACAACTCTAATAAGTAATTACAAGTTGTCGAGAGGCTACACCAGTAAACATACATGTGTACATCACTTACGTTGTCTCCATTCTGTGTCTGCCTCAACAACTTTATCAACTAAAGTCACATCTTTAAATCTTTTGGCCTGATTTTCCCTGATCTTGTCTGGATATCCGCCCTTGTCGGCGCGAAAATTTTCAATATCTAATACCATTTTTCTTGAAAATATGTGGAGGAAAGCTCGTCTGTCGCGATTCCACCGGCATGAACAGGAAGTCTAACTGCGCATGTCTAAAATTAAGCACAAGGGACAGTTAATTGTTTTAAGAATTTCAACAGTAAAATGTGTTAAACCCATATAATGCATTTCATTATTTTATAATCAGCCAATCAGTCTTTTAAAAATATAAGTACACTATGTATGTCAGCATGACTTAAGCTGAATATGGAAGTTATCAAAGAAAAAAAATAATGATATAATTTATGCTCCCTAAAATGACCCCATTGCATCAGCCGGCCTCAGCTGTGCATTGTGAGTAATCAAGTATATTTATAGGAAAAGTGTGCATTGCATCAAAAAATGTAATTTGGAACCTTTCGTAAGATTAAATAAACACGAAAATACTTCATTAATAATATGAGTGTGTTTTTCCTTTTATAAATTTTGCAGGGTACTTAGTATTGAATGAATATCTTAAATGACAGCTTGTCCTACACAGGACCCACCAAACTTTGCTGAGGATGGGATAAGATGGAAACCATTAAAAAGAAAAAAAATGCAGATATTCATTCCACCTTAGTCATAACACAGAGTAAAAAAAGTATCAAAGAGTTCTGAGTTACTGGACGAAAATAAGTTAAAATAAAAACAACAGTGATTGATAATATATATTTATTACAAGAACTTTATATCACAAAATACGATGACAAGGAGATATATATATAAAAGTCTCTAAAAAGAGGGGAAATACAAGTAACACAACATATAATTTAAGTACGTGTATGTATTCAAATTTTGCGGAGCACCTTCCCACACAATTCTGAATGACTTCTTTTCGTAGTCTAAGATCCAGATTATTCAAGTGACTACATCCAAAATATATTCACTGTTGCAATTTCACTGATATGCTGAAGTGCACTTGCATAACTTAAAAAGTTAACAATATTATATCCTGATCATGAAGTTACATTTTCTACCTTATATACATAGTCACATGAACCACAAACTCCTGAGAAAATTCCAATGTGGAAGGTAAACTAGGATATCAAGTACACCTGAGAAACTCAATAATTCAAAGACCAATATTAAAATACCTTCTTTCAAATAAAAAAACTTGCTAGGTAAAAACTGTATACAAGACCTCTATTCATGAAATATTTTTCTCATAATTATAAATCAGTCTTCTCACAACCAAAATGGACACCGTAAATTATCGAGCTGAGCCTGCTGTAGGTGGCTAACCTGGCTTTAAGGCTCCACTGTCATACAACGGTTCCAAACTTGGTAGGAGAAAAGAGTGAAATAACAAATGAGACACAACTTTAACATCATCAGCTTTTAGTTTCTGGCACGAGATAAACTGTCTAAGGAGTCCATGAGTGTTGGTATGCAGCCAAAATAAGAGGAATGGCTTGTGTTCTTATAAAGACCTATTTCTTTTATGACAGAGCAACAGCCAGGGTTTTAATACATATGGGGAGGAAGTTATCAGACATGGTAAATAATATCACAAATGAAGGTGAAAAGACCACTTCAGCCATGACATAGGCTTTGAAAATTTGGTGTTTATATCTCAAACAGCCGCATATAGTCTTTCACATTTTATCACATAAATCAATAAACAAATTTTACTTCTATTTCATAAATTAGCATTAAATAAATAAATAAACATCTAATCACAATAATATAAATCAATAAAATTGTGCTTTTTTCCAGTCAGTCTGTTTTCTCCTTCCCTCCATCCATCACCCAAGCTGTCTCCCTGTCATCTTTATCGTCATCCACTCCTGGTGTTGCACTGAGTTTGGTTGTAGGTATATGGCTCAGGTGCTATCGGCTGCTTCGGGGAGTCATAATACCCATTTGCTGTTGGTCCATAATGCTCTGGAAATACAAACTATTTGTAAATATGGTACTGGCAGCATTCAACAACAGCCTAACAACTCTACAGGGAAACAGATTCTTAAATTTTCTTTTGACAAAGTAATTGGGATCATTGCAAATGAGAAAAGAGAATTCTAATTCAATTGCAGGACCCATGTTTCGCACAAGATCTTTTTTTATTAGGTTTTCTAAGTAATTTTGATGCCCATCTTATCTACTTGACCCCTACCTCAACCCCAATGTTACTATCTTTCTACTCTCTTTCTCTTTGCTCCTCTCCTCTCTCTCTCTGTTTTCATTTTTGTGTCACCCCCCCTCCCACTTTTTGATAAGGTTGAGACATAGTTACTTCCAGGTCAAAAAATATGATACAAAACAACTCGATGAATCAAACCATTCACTTTTATTCACTATTGCTCTGACACTGTGGCCATGTCTTTCTTGTGTAAAACAGGTGCCAAACTTCAATTTCAAAACTGGTATAACACAGATTTATCTAGGGTCAAAGTTGAACGATACTTTTATATAAAACTTAAATCTCATTTTCAGTCTAAATGACAATTGTAAAACTGGCCTCTCACCTCCAGAACTTTTGTCTTCAGCATATTTACTGATGACACACTGTCTCTGTCCAATGCCTTTCACCTCCTCCGCCTCCTCTCTCTCCTGCTTTGACTTACAGCTGTGGCGGATTTTGTCTGCCACGTAGCTGCAAGCTGGAAATACAGGTGAAAGTTTGTGTTATATGTTACCAGTGTGAGTTTGGAACAATTAAATAATAAACGTAGATTTTTTTAATGCAATTTTCTGAAAATTTCAGTAATTTTTCCTGCATCACCACGGCCTCCCCTATCAAAAAATATTGAGTAGAGCTACTACCTATGAACCAGTTATCGGGCCCTAAATTCTAATTTTCAGTATCACAATTGAAATCTTCAGAGAAATTAAATTTTAAAAATATCCTGTAGTCTGTAGATATTTTAAATCAAGGACTAACCAATGGGTTTAGTCATAGGTTTGTAAGTTTGTGCTGTGAAAAAGTCATATTTCAGTTATTCCTGTCTTGAATCTCTTGGAAGTTTTTGGTTTTGTCATTTTGCTGACTCATAACAATGTAGTCCGTGGGCCAAATACCGAAACCCTCCCCCCCCTTAGTGATTTTCGTTCACTATGTTTTTCTGATAGCTTAGGTCCTTAGCTTTTATTTTCTGCTTGTTTGCCATTAAACTGGTGGTGGGTGTGTGTGCTACAGCCGTTGCCATGGTAACACATGGGTTAAAAATTGAAATTTCTGTGACTAACAAAATCTAAAATATTTCAAATACATTAACTAAATTGAATTCAAAATCATTCCAGACGAGTAGTCTAAGAAGTGCCCTATACTTAACAATTAACGAAATTTTCCAAGATGGCGGCAAATCCAAGATGGCGGCCAATTTTTGCTGTTTTTTAAGAAATTTTGAAAATTTTTAATTTTTTAATTCTTATTTAATTATCAAAGGATAGCAATATCTGAGATATTTTGATGCACCAGTGTAGCATGGAATCTCTACTTTCTGCCTGTAATGTTTGTTTAAGGTGCAATCTTTTTATTGAGATGAAAAATCCTGAAATCCAACATGACTGCCACAAAACAAGTCTTTTACATGTAGCTGTCCTGTCTGGAAATATGACAGATTTATCATCCCAAATTATGTTCTTCATTACTTTTGGTGTACTGAATATGAAAACAGAACCCTTTTCAATTACTTGACTTAATTTGGATTACAGTATGGCTTTCAAAATTCAAAATGGCCGCCAATGATCGTGAAATTACATCTTTTTAACCAGTAGACTAAAATATGACAGCAATATTCCTAATTTCATCTTAAGTTTGGATGAGTACTCATGTTTTAATAGTGCTCATCACTACTAGATATGTGGTCATGTAAAATGATTAAAAAAAAGAAAGATCAAATGGTCAACAATAACCTAGACTAGATAAAAGACCTATAATACCCCCCAATAAATGCAAGTCACTCACATTTGACCTAAGAAATCACACAAAGTTTCATGTACATGCTAATCACTCACATTTGACATGGAAAAGAATAGTTTAAATACTAATGTATTCTGTCGCATTTGAAAGAAATGGCTGTCAGTGAGTATAGGGGACTATATATTTATGGTCAAAATGATACACTCTTGCTAAAAAAATTGATAGAAAGTTATATTCCAAAAGAATGTTATTTAGATTGATTTTATTAACCTGAACCCCCCATCCCCCTTTAGCGACTTTTATTTACTATTATATATAGCTTACATCCTAAGATCCCATTTTCTGCTTGTTTTCTGTTCTATTAACCCAGCCATTGCCATACTAACAAAGGCGTTCGAAATTGACATTTCTGAGACTAAGAAAATTTCATACATTCCACATATATTAAAAAACTTCAACAATAATGTAAACTTATTTAAAATATGGAGACATCTGTATTTGTGATATAATGGCAAAAATTTCTTTGAATATCCAAGATGGTGTGATTTTTTTCAAGATGGCAGCAATATCAAAATTGCGGCCAATTTAAGCTGATTTCTAAACCCGTTTCTACTTTTAGTAACTAATGTTGAAAATTTAATAAATTTAATGGGATCGAGAAATGTTAAGTGTTTTGATGTCCATATGGTATTTAGTCTTTATTTACTGCTTATAGTGTTTGTTATTCCTATAATTATCATTTTAAGAACAAAAAAAAACTTGAAATCAAAATGGCCCCAACAAATCCTGGGTGATTTACTTTGGTACATATTGCTGTCCTAACTTTAAATATTGTACATTTTTCTCCAAATTTGCCTTCTTTCTATCTGTATTTATTCTTTTGTTATTACCTTTTGATGTATTGAATTTAAATAATATGAAGCCAAGATCGTGAACATTTGTAATAACTTAATATGGTCTACAAGTATTTAAATTATCATGTGGTAGATGGCTGAAATTATTTGATCACCTCTTACCATCTATTGGGCAAGTTGAATAACACAAAATAGTCTGATTTTGAGTAGAAGGCAACTAGTTTGCAAATATACATGGTGATTTTGCATTTCTATACAATTATATTTTAAGTAAAGTATTATAAAAAATTAAATTATATATTCAATTGAAGTTAGTGGATATATTGATTTTTCCAAAACGTGGATATAATTTTACCTTTCTAGCAGTTTGAAGCTGGTACATACATGTAAATGTTTTATTCCATTTTTTTCATATACATGAACACCATCTTAGATCGTAACAAAAAATGGGTTTCAAAGGTAACAGCAAATCTTAATTGCCTTTCCAGTGAACATTCTTCATTAAAAAAGACTGCAGCCAAGATATTTCATCCATTTCCAAAAAACCTTAATCCCAAATATTTAACTAAATATGGACAAGTGTTTCCGTGAAAGCAGTGTTGAAAGGACATATTTGATTGTAATTAACTGCACAAATTTTAGAATTATTTGTTTCTTGCACTGTTTAATATTATTGCAGCAAAATTCATATCTGCACTGTCATGGCCATTTGTGGCCATGATGAATTTTGGAATGGCCAAGTAAATATAATTTGGCCGAAAATCTTTTGCAAATTAATTGCCAGTGAAATCATAAGGAACAGAAATGATTTATATTTAGATAATAGCCTAATAGGTTAATTCAGTTTATCAGAAAGAGCAAAAGAGGCATTTGAAACGAAAATATAACATATATTCTGTCAGCACAGCAATATGTATAAACGATGTTTTGTAATGGCCACCATGGATTTCAGGTTTTATTACACTTAAAAAGGAGGATATAGGAGTAACAATCATTGTAAACAGTAATTATGCAATTCTTTTCATATCAGCATATCCAAAAACCTAACATTTTTCAATTCCAATGCTGCTTTCAAAGTTTACAAAAATCTACTTTCAGAAATAAGAAGAAAATTAACATAAATCTGTCACCATCTTGGATTGGCTGCCATTTTGGCAATTTAACTATGATTATTTTTTCATATGATTTTATTAATAACTGAGGTCCAAATATAATTTTTTTTTAAGTTTACAATACATCGAGTTCATATATTTGAAATACATGGCGATTTAAAGGTCTCAGAAATTGTAATTCTAAAACCCCTGTGTTACTATGGCAACAGCTGAATCTGTCACACCTATCACCTATTACATGACAAACAAGCAGAATATTTTAACTTAGGGCCTAAGCTATCAGAAAATCATAGTAAATAAAAATTGCTAATAGGGCTGAGCTAGCTTGAGTTTGTTAAATTTTATTTTGTATTGGAATAATGTATTATATCATTTCATGTTTAAGCAAATTGGCGGCCATTTTGAATTTTGATAGTCATAATGCAATCTGAATTAACACAATTTATAGAAAAGGGTCCTAGGTCCATATTCAGTGCACCTTAAAGTAATAAAGACTATAATTTGGGATGATTAATGTGGCATCTTTCCAGTTAGGACAGCCGTATGTAAAAGACATGTTTTGTGGCAGCCACCTTGGATTTCAGGATTTTATGTCAAAATTAAAAGGTTTCATCTTCAACAAGCAATTTAGGCAAAAAGCAGAGGCTTTTTGCCATTATCGAACATCAAAACACATGCCGCATTGCAATTTCTTAATAATAAAATAAAAACTCAAAAATAAAAATACCTATAATTATTCAAAAATGAGCAAAAATTGGCAGCCATCTTGAATTTGCTGCCATCTTGGAACATTTTGATGATCGTAAAGTATAGCACATTTCTTAAATTACACATCTGGTATAATTTTGAATTCCATAATTTTAAATGCATTTGAAATATTCAATTTTTATTTTTGGTCTCAAAAATATCAATTTTCAACCCCCGACATTACCATGACAACATCTCTATTACTCACACCCACCACCAGTTTAATGGCAAACAAGCAGAAAATAAAAGCTAAGGGCCTAACCTACCAGAAAATCATAGTTAACAAAAATCACAAATGGGACTAAGTTGGTTGGAGATAATTAAATTTAATATTCTGTTGGAAGAATATATTATATCAATTTAAGCCAGTGTGTATAAGCATATTGGCAGCCATTTTGAATTTTGAAAGTCTTTATGTAATCAGATTTAATGCAAATTGTTTTAAAAAGTCCTAAGTTTGAATTCAGTCTATTCAAAGTAAAAAGAATGACACTTTGATGATAAATCTGGCATCTTTCCAGTTGGGACAGCAGAATCTAAACGACTTGTATTTTGGCCGCCATTTCGGATTTCAGGATTTTACAAAAAAATTAAAAGGTTTCATCTAAAATAAATACTGTAGGTAGCAAGTAGAGATTGTATGCTATTCTGGCGCATCAAAGCATATCCCACATTCTTATTCCTTAATAATTGAATCAAGACTCAAATATGAAAAATAATTGAAATTACTCAAAAATTAGCAAAAATTGGCCGCCATCTTGAATTTACAGCCATCTTGGAATATTCTGAGGATCATAAAGTATAGTGCAGCTCTTAAACTATACATCTGAAAGGATTTTGAATTCCATTCACTTAACACATTTGAATAATTTAATATTTTTTTGGTCTCAGAAATTTCAATTTTTAATCTCAGACGTTACCATGGCAACGGCTGTAGCACACACACCCACCACCAGTTTAATGGCAAACAAGCGGAAAATCAAAGCTTAGGACCTAAGCTATCAGAAAAACATAGTGAACGAAAATCACTAAGGGGGGGAGGGGGGTCTACATTGGCCCATAGACTAATGGCTACATCATGAGAGTTTGCTATTTAGAATAACACCCGAGTTGAGTGCAATTCTACCACTTAAAACCAGTTGTGGTGGCGAAATGGAAAGCTTAATCGCTTCATTTTTTAATCTAACTTTCACCCAAAATCCTACTTACCATTAATTATAAGTCATACCATCTTTAAACAGTGTACAAGGCCTTGTTAAAAAGTATTTTGAAGCAGATTCCACCTTCTTGCCTCCTACTTTTTACGCTTTCAGTTATGTAAACTTTCTCAACCGATAGATGTCACCAATTTCAAGATATGACAAAATATAAAACTTTAAGCTGATTAACAGATCAAGAGTTGACTTTTAATGGAAAACTTAAACGTTACAAAACATTTTATATAAGATAAGAAACAAAATGAAACACACAACGTGACACACAAAAAAAAACTATTTTTAAATCACACGGTGCAAAATGTAACGTTATCAACTTGCGCCATCTTTCGGCTACCTCCAAAACAAACGCTCTTAGAATATACGTTTCTGAATGCACAGCCTGATCATGACGAGACATTGCATGTATGGAATCCACATTTTCTAAAACTTACATGACCATTTAAGGTTCCAAAAAATCAGTGTAAATAGTTGCCCAGGATATGCAATCATCTTGTACGTCTTGGCAGGCACATGTGATAAGCCTGTTAAACATTACCCCTGGAATAGACCGCTACTATAGGCCTATATATAGTATGGTGATGATTCAGGAGGAAATTGTTAATTTTACAGATAGGCCTAACGCTAGTTTTTATTTATTAATATATTTATTTATTTATTTATTTATTTATTTATTTATTTATTTTAACACAACAACATGGCTATTTAGAGGTAGCAACAAACTTGATAATATCTTCTATACAGTAAAAACACCAAAAATTCCATACAAAATGTAGGCCTACATTTTATCATTCCAAAAATTACAGTAGGTAAAAGATATATGCTTACTAGTTAGATGGATTTCCGTATTGATTGAGCCCTTACCATAATAAGTTTGTAACAGTTTGTAAAATAGTTTGCTCAGAGAGTCTCCTATTATTATTTTATTTAGTAATGCGATTGTTTTTTTAATCTGAATATTATAAATATAGCCTAATAACGGTAGGCCTAAATTTAGTAAAAAGCAAAAAGCTAGGATTTGCGAACATTCTGAACTACGCGCTGTTTGACCAGGCTCTTTGCTTCGCAGTATACCGGTAAATGGGTCAATTCAATTAAGATAGGGCCTAGATCTTTAAATGAACTTGGACAATATGTTTAATTGCATCTATGCAGGGTCAGCGTGATTTTCCATGTGAAATGGGCCAATGGCTCGGGAAAGTGTAGGCCTACATGTTATTGTTAGAAATATTTCAATGATCAAAACAAAGTTTTGAGTCTTAATTGTTATGTCAATCTTGATATATAGAGGTGTTTTATTAAATACGCACTTTTGTGCTGTTGGAACTAGCTAAAAAAAAGTTGTGAATTAAAATTGAAGTGATGACATGATAAACAACATTTAAACTGATAACAAAGAAAAACTTGGCAAGCATGGGGGATGTACCTTCCACGGCTCATGTTAGATAAATGTTTATTTAAAACGTCTGCTTTATGTATGAATATGTACTGACCAACTCACCCACCTAAATGGTCTAAGGGCACTATATATAATCTCAAAACAACTATGTGGACTGTAAAAGGTCGTTTTTATTAATATCTTAAATTTCTTTTAGGAAGTAAAATAGTGAAATCTTAATCACTGTTTTATTACCTATCCCTTCACAATATTATTGCTTTAGTTTACATCTGTATTCCAAAAGTAAAGGCTACACAATGCGATCCCCCGAACAAACGAAACTTTCGGTAGGAATTTATTCCCCAAGCCCCAAAATTGCCGAGCAACTTCTAACACAGCCGAAAAGCAGTTTTAAGCTGGTCATCTGTGAGAATGTCTCCGTATATTTGGAGGCATGACATACGACCGTGGAAATTGCCAAGTGAACTGGCTATTATCTTGGTTCGAGCAAGGTAAAGGTCGTAGTTTGTATCAAAAGAACCTCCTCCGCGCTTCACAATAGAAATGGCCGTGGTAAGAAAGGAGTTCAGTCCTCCAGCCCGCACTGTTAACAGCTCTGACGCCTGCTGATACTGTATCACGATTCTCATCCACTCGTTCAGGGTTGTATTAAACTGTTCGTGATGGTATATATGCTTATTATCTATTTCCATATAATTTTGGTGAATCGCATAAACAATACTACGTTCGTTTCTTTTAGAACCGTTTACAAATGCCAAGGGCACTTCCCAATTGCTCAACCGTGTCGGCATCAGCCAAAACATCAAGGTTACAGAACCGTTTCTATTGAACAAGGAAGTGTTTCTCATTGGAATATGTCCGAAAGAACTGTCATTGCCACTAAACAATATGGCGCCCCCCTCCTTCCCGTCTGGACCTGGTGCGAAGCTGGTGTTATATGTCACGCCGTCATTACCGTTGCCACTAAGGTCCTTCAGTCCATTCTTCGAATCCATGGCCCAGAAACCAAGGGGATTAAGAAGGCCTGAATCAATGCATATAAAACTATAATCACATATGCAAAAATTATTAAAATGAAGGAGTACTAACAACAAGCCTCAAAGCTTTAACACTGAATTTTATAAAAGACGCTTGACATATTATCCTTACTACACAAGTTACAGTGAAAGATCTAATTGACATAGAGGAAGTGCATGTTATACAATGTATATCAGGAGTTATGTACAAAAAATCTCAAGTAGTCTAAGACGAATTTCTTTTAAATGTGGTACGTATGTAGCTAATCACTTCATGGTCATTTTCTTGCCTTGTGGTTTTCCATCTTACCTGAAAATGTCATTGGAGTCGGCTTAACAGTTGTCGTTGCTGTAGACGGAGGTACTGTGCTTGACCTCTCTGTTGTCGTCTTCCTGGTCGACATGGGAACCGATATAGTTGTTGATTTTTGTTGGGCTGAGGCTGCAACTTTACACTGTACATACTGCGCGGACAGATCGCGGTAGACGGCAGCAGTAAACTTCAGTTCCATATCCAAAGCAGTCTCCGTATTCCGCCGCCGGCCGAACTCAGGAGGGTAGTTAAGTCCGGTGAACTTTTGAACCAGGCCCGAACATTCTGCTAAGAGGTGTTGTTTCAAAGACGACAGTTTGTGATTCAGCACGTACAATTCCAATTGTTTGGAAAGGACGTTTCCAGTTGGCATAGCTGCATTTGTCAGGCAGAACTCGAAACATAGGAGAACTGCGATCTGGACCGATGTTAGCGTTCCCATGGTCTTTCCGCTTGTGTTGGAATGGTGACGCGAAAATGTACTTAAAGCGTCTATGACGTCATTCGGCATTGCTTGATGGTTCTGGTCACACAAGAGGCAATTTGGTTTATTTTCACGTTAGCTCTACTATGGTTAAACACGTACATAACACACTGTATCTTTACACGTAGGGTCTGGTATCTACTACTAAATGCCACATTTCCAAGGCCTTGTGAAAATCTAAGATATTTCACGAAGTTGATTGGTCCAAGTTGGCCTTTCTTTGAGTGTTTACTTCTCTACCTTAATTCTGATGGACAGCAGTGCAAAATTCTGACCTAACCTTCTTTTAAGTTCACAGGTCTAATGGCGCTTTGCTGATAAGTTTCAGTTAAAGTCACGTTGCTCACTCCCAGTGATGACTTTCGCGACCTCATAAGGTGATTAACGCACGAAATGTGCATCTGTGCACGTCTCAATGATTAACTACCAGACAACATTAATACAACATGTGTATTAAAGGTACACAATGTCTATAAGACATTAAATTTATTCTTCTTAGCAAGATATTTAATTCAACGTGTTTCGTTTAATCACCTAGGTACATCTTATCCGAAACCACTGACAATACTACGATTTATATTAGCAATTTAAAAATTTACGTTCCCAGTCTGGTAATGAAAATAGAGAGTTCTGAGGTTCACTCACAATGGTGAAAATAGACATTCAAACCTCAAAATCTGCTTTATAGATTGCCATTTTCTGAATTGTTTTGGAAAAGAGGTACCACGCCCACTCACCCCCACATACCCCCAGTTTCTGCCACTGACGTAGTATTAAGGTACCCGTATGAGATTTTCTGGCGAAAATTTAAACAAATGCTAAATCGAATGCCTTCAAGTCTACAGGGTACCGTGATCGCATTTTATGACCTCATAAGGCGGTTAGAGCGCCCACGACTTGTGTGTGTGCATCTGTATAATTCTCATTGGTGATATACTACATGTGCTGGCAGACCCCTTAATGCCATAATTAATTGCAGTTTAACACTGAACTAAAAATATCCTTTCGTCATGTTTCCTAACGAAGAAGAAGGAATGTGAATGTCAATCATGAATTTAAAAACGCAAATGAAGAACTCGCAAACAGTTCCTGGCGTTCTCTTTGCCTTTAGGTGACGGCTATTATCAATTCCATGAATTTTATTCATCAAGTTGTGTTTGCATTTTTTTATGCAATTATGTTAATTTCAGATTATTGGGAGAGAATAAATTCTTTTATCTTTGGTCGATATAAAGTAATATAGGTACAGTAGTACGCATATACCTTGCACTACAGCGCGGTATCTTAACATAAACGAGATCCGAAGATTTAAACGTGGCATGTTTTAAGTTACATATTAAATGCCTATACTTATGAATTATGTGTTTTTTTTCTTTAATAATTACTTTCTGCTCATTCTGTTTCAAATCATTCGTTATGTAGCAAAATTCTTAAAGAATAAGAAAAATTAGTGAAGAACCAAGATTTAAATAAAAAGCGTTTACCGGTGTTGAAAAAAATCCCCAGTCCTTAATTAAAAAGAGTGTAGGCCTAAAAACATAACGTAAAGAGATGAAATGGATTTTCTTTATGATAAGGTATTATCGTTAAACGTAATTTAAGAACAACAGAATCTAAATAAATGCAAAAAAGGATGATTCGACCTCAGTTGGAGAATTATGACTGACTTATAGATAAAAAACAATCTGTAAAGTTCCATCACAGTCTTAATTTCATTAAGGCCGAACTCAGCATACACGTTAACCCGCAGTTCACACCCGCTGCTGCAGTGCCTTCGTATCTTATACAGCGGTGCACGTCCGACCGACATATACTGTCTCGTGAATAGTGGGCGGTGAATTGGGCTTTGGCGCAGTTTTCATACCACCAGCCACCTCCGTTACTCAAGGCACAGCTGGATCCAGTGTTAGCGGCATTGTCTCGATCGAAAGTCGAAAATGCCAACCCCTGGGTGATATTAGCAAAACTGTCTTGCGTGACGTTACCTGAATAGCCACCTAGGTACAGACCGTAATTTGCCTCTTCTTCCGCGACGCGAAAGAGGCTGTATTGGATATAGATGGCGCTACTGGGAAGAGCGACCATGTCAACTTTTAAAGTTGCGTTGCTGTTTTGAGAATTGGTGATTTGGCTGAGAACCTCCAGTCCAAGCCAATAGTCTCCCGCTGTAGAGTTTCCGAATCCGGTCTTATAATCCGCCCAAGTTCTGTTAAAATTGAGATCTTCGCTGGTCCGTTTTAGAAAGATTAACCAGCCGTCTTCGCACTGCGCGCTCTTTGTGAAGTTGTCGCATGCTATTTCCATGGTACCTGGATAAAAATGACATGAATGAAATTTCAAAACAGTTTCTTTGCGACTTTGTAGCAAAATAAAAGTTTCGCCGAAAAGTTTGGAAATATATGATATTTTTTATATGAAATTTCCAAACTTTTCGACAAAAGTTTTAAAAAATTCATGAATTACGATATCCAAATATGCAAACAATTTTTGAATAAAAAGAAAACTAACATGCTGTGTATAGTGTGTATGTTTGTGTGTATGTGTGTGTGCGTACTTTTGTGTGTATGTATAAGTGTAAGGGGGGGGGGGGAGGGGTAGTGAAGGGGAACCCTACATACCCGAAAAATTAGCCGGACACAAAGTAGTGTTCAAACACCCATAAACCGGGGAGACAGTAGAGGTAGCCACAGTAGTTAATTGCTCTGTGTTTCCAGTCGTGGTGGCATCCATTGACTGTGTTGTAGGCACAGTAGAAAATGTAGTCTCCATCGTCGTTGGTGCTTCGGTAGTGTCGACAGATCCAGCTGTTGTTGTCGTCTCTAATGCAATTATTGCTGTTGTAGTCAATAATGTGTCCACCACTGTTGACGATGTTGTCATTGTTGTTTCTGACATAATTGCGGCTGTTGTTGACAAAGTGTCCACTGCTGTTGCTGTTGTTGTTATTGTTGTTGTTGCTGTTACATCCGTTACGGACCCAGTGACCGCAGCCGAAGTTGTAGTGGACACGCCGACCGGTATACTTGGCACCCCGGACGCAATGGTGGACCTATCTACCGCACTGCCATTTGACTGCAAGGGAACTGGGTGGGTACAACATTGTATTAGTAAGTAAATTAAGGTGCACATGTCTAACTCATTCTCTATATTTAATTTATATTTTAGCATTTTATTAACTTAACAGAGTAATTATTATTTCAAATTTTATTAATCTTGAGAGAGATCAAAATGGCAAAAAAAGTTGAAATAAAAAGCATATAATAAAAGTAAGCAAGTATCGTAACTATAATTTTGCCTAATAAATTAAAGAGACTTAAAAAGATAAGTTACGATTCTAAAATTATTCAACATAAGTATATAAATTATAAAAGTTTTCAATACAAAAGGGGTAAACGTTTTTGAACAACAGGCAGATCTCAATTTTAATTCGGTGCTTTTTGACGTTCAAACAGTCGAGATCTTCACTGGTGCGTTTTAACGCGATGAACAAGCTGCGTGAGACAGTCCCATTTCTGATATTTTAGTTGAATATCCCACGAATAACAACACTTCTGAACATTTCTTTGTACTTTAGAAAAACGAACGAACGAATTGCCATAAATGTCTCAGTTTTTATTCGTTTTTCATAGGGACACTACAAGGTGAAAAGAAGATAATGCGAAACAACGCACTGCTCTATGCTATCAACCGGAATATTGTAAAATTAATAACTTGACTCGAAACTTGGGTGAACTTGAAATCGTAGTTAACGCTACCCCAACGTCAAGGAGTGTCACATAAATAAACAACGTAAAAGCTGGCCAAATGAGATTGTTGGTATTTTCCCGTCGTATATCTGGCAGAGTTAATCGGCTGGAAAAAATTGACCGAGTCGCTGAATAAGCAAAGCGCGACTTTTGACCTTTTTTTCTGGCAAATTTGTAAAGAATTTGTCGGTGTCTTCTTACCGCTGAGCTACGGTAATTGATATAGACGTCAATCTTGTTTTGTTGAAGGTGCAGCATTGGCACCTTTTATACCCGAGTCACAAATTTGAAAGAAACTATAACACAACACTAGGTTACGGCATGGTCGCGAAGTTCACCCGAACACGTATTACGTAATTATTTTAAGTTTGCATGGCTCAACAGCAGGCTCGTAGAATTTGAAATTAGAAGGGGAAATATTAGATCGGCGGCCATCGTTGTAAACGAATCTCAAGACCATGAAAAACATTTTAATTAAATATTTTTATGATTGTATGCTGCAAAGGTGAAATTTTTATTCAGGGGCACTTGCATAAACAATCCGAATGCTAAACTAAGATTTTTTTCTTAAGCTTTTTTTTTTTTTTTTTCATAATTAGTTTTTTCGTTTGCTATGTATTTAGCATTTTAAACTTTAATTTGCTTTCATATATATCAACGATAATTCTTGTAATGAAACCTTGCTGTCGCAGTTACTTTTTATTTGTAATCTCCTTTCACTGAAATAATATAGTCAGCCCAAACTGCTCACTTTGAAAAAAAACATATCTTAGGCCACGAAATTGTGATGAACTTGTAAACCTGAGTCCAGTTTCTCTCATTTGATAATAAAGTATTCAAATTCTGAACCCCAGTTGAGTATTTATAAGCGAATAACTAGTCTGGAAGCTATCGTGGACTCGTAGGGTAACTTTTTATTCTTGTTTCTGCAACTGTATAATATAAATTTTGAAAACAAAATAGGTCACTTTCGCTCCAGTGATAACGTCAACAAAACCTGAGGCTGTTATTACCCTTATTTACTTCCTTTATTTCTGAGCACTTATTTTCAAGATTTTCAGTTTCTCAAATGGGGGAAACAATACAATTTGCACGGATAAAAAATAGGGCATTACTCTGAGTCGAAAGTTTTTTTTTTTAATTTAAAGAAATTGTATTTGAAGGGATAACAACTGTTCATTTTGGCCAAAAATGAAATTTTCTGGGGTAAGCAGCAATTTCCCCATAATTACCACTGGTTAATGAATCCATTTCTACATTCAAAATTACTCACTGTTTTTTTGTTGTTTTTTTCCTAAAACGTTTTCTTTTTGTTATAATCTCTTAAATCATTGTTAACTAATTATAACTATATATACTATTTCTACCACAGCCTGTGGATTGAAATTCTTGGAATGTAATGGTTTTCTGGAACATTAAGATCATCAAGAAAAAAGTGTCCGGTGCATTTATTTATCCTCCTCAACCCTCAAGATCATTAATCCCTTACGGCAATTTCGCAATATATTCCGTTAGCAGCACAATAAATTAGCACCCATCGCATTAATTAACTTTTAGCTAATCATTACATATAGAATGATCTTGCTTAATATTGTCAAGTGAGATAACAGTTACTGATACTTTGATGGATATTTTATCCTTTATTTTATTCTTTATTTATATTTTTGATGTACGCATAATAGAGTAGTGTTAGAAGAACCTTAGACAGCGAACAATGATTAAATGTTACAGGGGCTGATTTAGGCCGTCTTCTGGGTCTTCTAGAAGACGGTCAGATTTTCAAGTTTACATTGACGGGTATCCAATTTATTCTGTCGGAAGACGGTCAAAAATGGAGGATGAATCAACAAAGATCATTTGGAAGACTGTCAGAAAATATCTCTGGATCCGCCCCTGCTGTTACACTTAAAAGCTGAATAAATTATCATTATTTTTTTAATGGTCAGTTTAGGGCATTTTTCAGGAATGACCATATGGGACCTAAACATGCGTCATTTTCCAACCTTTGTGAAGTGCCTCAGGGAGGCTCAAGTACTCCCACCCCCATCTCTACCCCACCCCAGCCCACCCCTGGGGCCACCTATGACGTTGTTAACAATAAGGGCGTACTCACCGTTTGCAAACAGCACGAGGGGCACAATGATAGCGACCAGAATTCCGACCATTAAGACCCCCACCAATACCGCAATGAACACGTGCAGAGGCCTCCATCTTATGCACGGCCCCCGCCTCACTTTTCCAGGAGATCCGCGTGGATGCACGCGGCTTCCCTTCATCTGAAGTTCGTATGCCTCGGCAACTTTCGCCCTCATCATCGGCAGCCGGTCATAAAATCCTCCCCGTCTGAGGTGATAAAGAGTGTCCGTGCTGGTGTTGACGCTGGCGTCCGACATGACGACGAACCGTCATGTCGAGTGTCAGTCGTTTTTTTTTTTTTTTTTTTTTTTTCCTTTTTTCTTGTGCGACGTGCGTTGTTGGATAACTAAGGCTGCGGCTGTTTTAGCACTGTTTTCACTCGCCAGGTGTTTTCGATGTTGAGGTGTGATGGAACGTGCAGGTGTCGACTTTATCTTGGGGTGCGCCGGTGTTAGATTTGTCTCCAAATTCTGTTCGATTGAGAATACGTTCTTTAGTCATATATCCTTCATTCGCCGGGATCGTCAGAAGGGTGTGCCGAGGTGATCTACTGTCAAACTCGTTTTAAAACATGCGGCGTTTAAGGTAATACTGACTAAGCTTCCATGTAACCTATGTCAAAGTGAGAAGAAAAAAACAGTTCTCTGTAATGAGGCATAATTCGTAAGCTGTCAGAAGTTTTGTGAAGTTTGAGGACGCATTGTTATCTGCACGATGGCACAACGATATTAACGATCTGCGTGAAAAACTTCAAGCAGCGATTCTAGAAGCGTTAAATAGTGCTAGAGTTATTGTTGACATAGATTCAAAACGACAAAATGTTACGCATTCAGTTTTCTCTTGAAGTCTTTGGCCTAACTAGAAGCCACTGCGCAACGGTGTCCTTAGCTGTTATGATGCCTCCCCAATGTCGGTGACACTGCAACGTCCACGTGCGGGGATCTGTTTAAAGACCTCCGGCGTTCATTGGAAGTTTTTAACCTTGATGTTTAAATTAATCTTTTACGCCGTTTCAGTGATGTAATCCTCGACTACACTATCACAACACAGGTTATTCAATGCCTCTTGCAATACTATCTTCCCAAGGTTTGACTTAAATAATACCTGTAAAAAAACTCAGTCATGAGCATTAAGTGAATGAAGGGCTGATCGCTTCTCTCTGTCTCTCTGAAGTTTTCTAGACGACTTGACGACGCTCTGTTTTCCAATCCACTGACTCGTTAAATTCAGCAACATTAGCTTTTAGTTATCAGTCAATTTTCTCTTAAATTTTGAGCGCCTCCATATTGAATGTAACAACTCACAGTGTTCCTATACAGTTCTTAGACGGCGCAATGTTATAACAACGAATTCAAGTAACTGATTCCAGTAATACTACTCTAAAATATGTGCCATCATTCACTTTAGAAGCCCCTCTTCATATGTCATTCTCTACGCTTGCGTGTAGGCCTATATATATGCCTTGAACGCCAGTGAACCGTTTTCACTTTGCGTTTCCTATGTCAACAAATACATGCCCTTTTCCCCAAGTCAAACAACGTTTGTAAAACGTCAATGTTCGTGCCGAGCTCGGATGAGCTGAGCTCTCTCTAAATATACGTTTACTTACGTCAAAAATTCCAGCGTGATATTTTTATAGAAAATATATTCATAAGAGTTTCAGTGATTCCTTCGCACGGCTTATGGCTCTGTTTTCTTGTTGAGTTCTTCTCTAAGCTATACAAGTTGACAGAGATCACTGGCGCGCAGCGACACAGTTTTTTTCACTCTCTCTCCTTGCTATTTTTGTTTTGCAGTGTATTATACAAACAATAAATATGCCTACGTTTCATGTCTTTTTTTACACACTGCGACAGGCCTAGGACAGCAAATTGTGGAGTACTTAGAGTATTATTAGTATGATAAATTGTTTAAGTATAGTCCCCGAGAGCATAGGCATGGTATTAGTCAAAGAGACATCGCAGCATGGATTTTTTTTACCATCACTCAGTTCAAACACATGCACTATGTAGTTGTGAAGTTTATAGAAAAAAGCCCCGAGGATTCTCGGTCCAGTGCGCTTGGGTGGTTTGCCAGGGTTTACTCTTGTTGATTCTGTTAACAAAACTTTGGCTTAAGATGCCTTTTGAAGTTGACAATCTGACTGTGGTGACACCGTCACTGACCCGTCAAATGCGATGGCGGGGTGTCGAGTTAGTTTCTCGCTGGTCAAGCCAAGTCCTCTAGTTGATCCTTAATGTCCTGGCGGTTAAATGACTTATTTCGATCTACTTCGGTCAATTGCTTAACGAAAAGTTACGACAGTGCAGGATATTTACAGCAATTGCATTGTTTTGAACTAGACTCTTCTCCTAATTAATCAAATCGATTTTAGATATATGCTTGGTAAGCATAAACAATCCTACAAACGTGAATGGGTTCTTTGGGCGTCTTTATTTTATTTGCGCCGCTCCTCTTCAAACAAGAATTTATAAAGTATTTGACAATGAAAAAAAAAGCTGATAATGATCATTCGTTGGTCAAGTCATGTCCAGATCGCCTTGGCCTGCAGCGTAACAGATTTTAACGTTCTTGAAAAAGGTATATTAAATGCCACGTGAATCCAGGAATTGGGTCGTATTCCATAGTTTTAAAACCGTCAAACTGCACACTATCAATCGAACGGACGGTTGATTTGACGTCTTCGGTCTCAACCGTCAATCACGTTTCGACTGACCGATTGCGTTAAACATCTGCCAAGTCAACAAACACATTCTTGGTAAAAGAATTGCGTTTTATGGGTGACTCGCCAAAGAAGTGCGGTACATGGATGACAGGTCTCTCATTCCTCTCCTAACAGAAACATAGCCTCGTCACCTTGAAGCGCATTCTAGTGATCGTCGTCCGGGTCTACTCAAGACGATCACTCAGTTAACTCGACACTTTGAGACGTTTGTCAATCACGTTTCGACTGACCGATTGCGTTTAGCATTAGCGAGGTCAACAAGCACATTCTTGTTAAAGGATTGCGGCACGTAGAAGACTCGCCACCCATTCCTCTGGTAAACAGCAACAGAGACATGTCGCCGCCTTGTAACACATTATTCCCTCACGCCCTCAACTGTGCCCTAGAAACGGACGACTTCTCACCGGAATGGAAAACAAGAGACGTTAAGTTAACTTGTGCCCGCATTCAATCGGTGACAAAGAGGTTTTTTCTACCTGCAGCTGAATAATCGAGGAGTTTATATTCGCTGTATTCCGCCTAACTCACTGAATATTATATGTGTCACCAACTGCAGTGGTGTTTAAACTTGCAACAGTGGTCCCTCCTCTTGGAAAACGAAAGTACCTTTCTACCTCTTCCATTTCAATCGTCATCAATTCTTTGATCAAAAGCGTCCCTGGAAGGTGTGCCTACATTCGTCGTCAGCAGTAGCACAGGGATAAACACGACGACACTAGTAGAGTTACTGGTACTTAGTAATTGGGGCCATATTTCACCCTTTCAAAAGATTTTTTATCCGCGTTATCATCTGCACTTTGAGGCATCTCCAAATCACTGATACTTAGTGCTAATATTAAATGGGAAGGTTTTGTCTCTTTTTTATTCTTTATTTTCTTATCTGATGTGTTGAAATAATTACCAATTAACTTTGATCAAGGTCACTTGTTCATAGAATCGCGCAGTTGCGCAGCCCTTTTATACTGATCCGCATCCTTTCGAATTCAAAAATTAAAATGAAGAGAAAAAACACACCTCCTATGTCGAGTGCCAATCCTGCGCAAGGGTTACATATCATTTACCTACTAGAGTGACAACATCTTCTCTAGAATGGCATGATTCAATAAAATACCTTTGACAGGCACAAAAAAGAGCGATTTTCTTTACGCGTACGTGAGCAGGTCT
Source organism: Lingula anatina (assembly GCF_001039355.2). The sequence continues at coordinate 68,014 of NW_019773847.1, read as the reverse complement.
GTCGCGTCTTAGGTCAATTGGTGCGTTAGGTTTTTTTACGGGTGTTTTGCATACCTGGAATTATCGTGTCATTGGTTTATTTTCATTTCTCTCACGTTGCCCACCCGCACCCCCCGTATATTTTAACAGGAGGATATATGATGTCAGCACACCCCTCGTCCGTCTTTGAATAACAACGATATCGGAAGATTTATTTCATGATTCATTTTAAAAATCCATTATAGTTACTTGAATGGATCATACATCTGTTACATATAGCACTGTTTTAACATGTACAGTGATTTACATTTTTGATTTAGAAATCAACCTGCATTTTAGAACGTACATACTTTAACTTCCCTTTTCCTTCATTTTTCAATAATGATGTATTGTCACCAGATGGAATAAAGAAAACCGTGATATTTCGTGCATTCGACCGTTATTGAAACATGTTCATGTATATAGATAACAATGGCCGCGTAAAAGCCGTGATTCGCGATGCGAGAACAACGGGAAATTTTCATCAGATGCGTCGAATTGCAGCTGGTTGTGCTGTACGTTGCAGCAGTTGGGTAAAATGCGCTAGATGAGTTTCGCTGCAATCTCCCCTGGACCCCCCTCCCCCCCCCCCTCCCTCTCTCTCTCTCTCTCTCTCTCTCTCTCTCACAAAAGTGACTAGCCTTAGACAAATGTGTTTGCTGTCTGGATTCTTCACCTTTAATTTTACTAGTAATCAAAGCTGGACCAGGGGAGCTGGGGGGGGGGGGGCGAGACCTGCGAGAGAACGAGGGTGGCATCACTATTTATCCATAAAGTAACGACATGTACTCACTGGTCACTCAACCACTGCGAGGTAACGTATTAGGGCAAAATCAACTTAAAAGGAATCCAAAAGATAAGCGAGTAATCGTTATTCCTAACTAACCCGTGTTATCGTAACTTGGGAGTAAACAAACATTATGGAAATATTTTGTAGCAGAGCCAACTCTTCCTGTTTACATCTGCCACCAGATTTTTAATCATTTTCAGTGTATTTTTCCTTATAGAGAAAATTAAATATTAAAGACTGAGACTGTTTGTTTTTATTGAGTGCAAATCAACAAAAATAATTTGCCCTTATGTCCAATCTTCAAGATTTGTATTGCTTCGTTTTGATTGAAATCCCGTCCTTTGAAACCTACGACTTACAGAAAGGGGTAGTTTCCAGGTGCATTTAGCTATATACATTTTACATGATTTTACAACATATAAAAGTTCAATGTTCACGAAGTCGGTAATAAGATACGAGAGAAAGGGTACACGGGTGCCAATTGCGAACACCACACGCATAATGATTGATGCAATTTTTTTAATCAATATTTTAAAACAGAGGCAAGTCCCCTCCACCCCACCCCACCCAGCCCCTGTCCTTCACCACTTCCCCTCTTTTAACACTCAAGCGTCCACTGAAGTGTCCAAAATGTATGCCAGCGCACCCAGGGCATGGGGTACTTGGTGACCCCAGCTGTCAGCTGGAGTAATTAACCAGAACAAGCAATTAGACACCCCGGACAGACGATACCAGATTCTTGTGGGGATCCTATAAAACTGGGAATGGCCATTAGCGCGATAGTGCAACAGACAGCTGGCGGACGTGATCGAGAGCCTTGAGGTGGCAAGACGCTGGCGGCGTGGGTAGATGCGTAAACGTGTTGATGTTGTTGTCTCTATGGCAATCTGCCATTGGTTAAGTTTCTTTGAGGTCAAGATGCCCCTAAGCAATATGATTTCTTTTCGAGTGGGAATCCATTTGGTGAAATATTACTGTGACAAATGAGTATCTTTACCTAACGCTATTGACTACCGTTTATATTTTGCGTATTTGTCCCAGTCTTGATTGCAAGTAATAATCGTTAAGCAGCGTGCGGCACTGTCTGTTATTTCCCAATGTTGATAAACAGTATTTAACGGAAAACAAGGTGCTTGACGTATTTACTGTAGGAATAGGGACTTTCTTGGTGCAAACCTCCAGATGGGGCTTTCATTTCATTCTCTCTCTCTCTCTCTCTCTCTTTCTCTCTCTCTCTCTCTGGAGTATGTCAAATGCTCTCCTTAACATTTAATAAGAATCTGTAATTCTTTTGTGCTTTTTATCACACACAAACACACTCACAATTTTTGTAAGAAGTCTTCTTTTCCTTTGGCAGATTTAAGAAGTTCATGTCTTAACATTATTACAGATCAACAAGATTCGGCTCAGTTTTCTATTTTCCTTGGCAGACTTGAGAATCAAAGTGACATATAAACTGCAAGAACCAATAACATGTACTCCCCCACCCGATTAAGTCCCTCGATTTATGAATATAAATTTCTGCTGGCATTTTGCAGAATTCTTTAGGAGATATACCAGGGTACAGTTACAGAGGTCCATTACTTTGGATAATGTTCAGCTCCTAAGACGAAACTTATGTTTAAACTGCCATGAAAATATAACGATGATATTTTATCTAACCGCTTTGATTCATTTCATTGTTTGTAATGTTAGCGGTTGATGAGTTTTCAGGCAAAGGGTATACAACTGCATTACGTGATTGTGGATAATTGATATGTTAGCCCTTCTTCGAGGTTAAAGTTTCAGTTGGCACCTGAAATTCTAGAGTAGCGACGAGAGTTCATTAAATGAGTGGTTTTGTTACCGGTTTTGTTGAGATCTGTAATGCAGAAGTCTGCCAGAGTACACGATTTTGCCTAAAAGCCATTCTCCTCCACGTACCCTGATAACTTGAAATAAAGATTTTAATTAATTTTTATCAAAATAAAAATAATGGAAGACTTTTTCTTCGACCTAGTTTGTTTATCTGGTAATTATTTCATTGTTTCATATTTATATCTTTCTTTGGTGAAAAGGCATTTTCAAAAAGGCATTCTTATTGTAGTAAAATTTACGTGGAGCACGTGTTATATCCAGAACCTATGACAAGTTCTGTTGGTAAGTCAGTAGTTAGGAAGGTAATCCAATATATATGTCATCGTATACATTTGCCGAAAAAGAAAGACGGGAAAAAAACTGAAGTGAGAGGAAGTCGGCAGTGTTGTTTCCGTCCAGAAACAGATGTTTGCAGCTAGTTGTGCAAGGGCAATGTTCAACGACATGTGCTGAGATGTTATCACTGCCGGCTGGCTTTAGTCTTGCGCAACGTTGCTCCGGGTTCTAGTGCATCAGACTTTTCACGTTCTTGGTCCCTTTTCCGATTCCCGATTTCAGTTATGGGCAGATTATTAAAAAAAAAAAAAAACACAAGCGGTTCAACTTTCAAAAATTCAGTATTCGTTTTATTTGTACTGGTGGCATGCACAGAATATATAATGTGTACTCAAATTGTTGCGACAATTTAATAGTAGTTTTAAGAGATAAAAATGTATCTTGAGTCGCACCCACACGCTTGCAACTACATCAAAGTGATCTGGATAACCCCAGCAATATGTCAGCAATTAAAGTTGACATTTAAGTATTTTAGATTATACAATAAGACTAAACAACTTACGTTAAAAACTTCCGAGACGTTTTAACTTGCTATAAACAAAGATATACAGGACGAAGTTTAATCCCTGCAAAAATGATACTTAAAATTTCTATGTCTTCATTTCCTTATTTCATTTATAGTTCTCATTTTATCTTTTATTCTATCTTATTTCATGTTTTAGTCTTTATTTATTTTGATGTCATAACTCGTGTATTTATAATATTTTTTGTTCACAAATTATGTTTCATTTTACTTTCTTTATAATTATTTTCAAGAGTTTATCGTTATCGTAACATCTCTCTACGTTGTTGAACTTGGTAAAATTATTTCATATCACTTAAAATGGAACGATTGTAGGATCACCAGAGCAATAATGCATGCGGCATTTCATTTCTTCTGCGTCTACAAATGTCACTTGTTAATTCCGAATAGCAAATTTTGCCAAAATAATACCTTTATCTTTTGGCTTATTTAACTCCTAAGGTCATATCTTTTATCTTCAAATAATTCCGGAATTCATAATGAAATATGTGATCGCGTGCGGAATTAAATTTCGATGCCGCTTTTCAAACTTCAGCCTTGGAGGCGTAACCGGAATGGGCCCCAGTTTCAATATGTAGGCCTACTTCGCTTACACTATCTACACTGAAACAGCTCAACAAACTCACAAACAAATCACGTTTTTAAACAGAACATTTTATTTCGAATACTGTACGTATTCAATTACAAAAAAAAATCATCACAGTTCACTTCCTATTAGGAGACTTGTCTCTTGGAGGAGGTCTCTCTCGTAGGCAATATCACAGTCAAAATTTGTTGTTTTTAACAACAAAAAAAAGTATATAATAAACACGTCACAACCACGTTAAATAAGAATTGTCTTAAAGACGAATAAGTTAAGAGAGTATGAATAAAATATTAATAAATACCACACATGTTGGACGAAGACGTGAAATTTTCACAATAAATTACGTCAATTACAATAACTTAAATAAAAAACCGTTGCAATAAATTAAATGGATACACTTATGAATATTATACATTACAGCACTGTATATGAGTAATCTCCTGTCACAAACGCTAGCCTTAACTCCAATGGATCGTAAGGACAACTGACAAAAAATAAATGAATTGCGGAAACATAAAACTTGGCTCACGGAAGCCCATGTTTCCATGCACGGAGAGAGACATAAATTGGGTATGATTTAACAGAGCTTCCGTGCATGTCCACATTTTTGAGAGGCCCGGCCGAGACTCGTCGTACTGCCAAAAGATATTCCGCAGATTTAGTCGGATAAGAGATTCCTATTCGATTGTTGGTTTGAAAACAACACCGTATTTTTTAATAAATACGGAATATTAGAATTGTTTGATATCCCTACACATCGTCAGTTCCCTGATTTTATGAATTCGTTTTTGGAAGGAATTACTCATGCGTTATATTAAGATTTCTAAAACTGTTTCTACATGTACCTCTAACTCTACTACTTCGACTAATACTTTTCTTCTACTTAATCTGCCTCCTATTCTATTTCTTAAAAATAATACTAATAACTTATCATTTAAAATGGCACACGCTCCCATCCAATCGGATGAAAAAGTCCGTCTTGTTCGTCCTCGGAATTTTCCGTCGCCCGTCGTTGTCGTGAGTTTCCATGCGTCTTCTCTTCGTGTGGTACGAATCCCCAGTTCTCCCATCCCTCGGCGTGGAACAAACCGTCCTTCTCGGGCTTGGCGGCCCGCCTCACGCGGATAACGTCGGGGTCGATGGCGGCCAGACGACTCATTATGGCCGATTTCTTTTTAGATTTTAGTCCTTCATCTCCCAGATTCATTCTGGACATTCTGAACCTTTTGCTTGGGATTAAAATCACGTGAGGATCTATGGGGCGAAGACGGGAGAAATATTTAGAAAGAGCACCAGTGCTTCTTTTAAATATTTGAATCACTTCGGGGTCAATATTTGAATCATCGTCTGGGATGTCTCTTTTTCGTAGGACCTGTATTACAGCGGGGTCTATACTGCTGTCCTTGGTAAACTTTGGGGATTCAGTGCTCCTTGTAAACACTTGAATTACACCAGGGTCAATGCGAGAAGCGCTGTTGGGACGCGTTTTTCTTTTAACAACCGATACAACGTGAGGATCGGTCACTTCTACGGCGTCACCGTCCACTTCTCTCTTCTCGCGGTTGGCCCGACCGTCGTCGCTGCTAACGCGGTCTCGATTGTAATCGTTGGGTAATAAGTCCTCAGGGAAGAAGTAAAGACCATCCCACGCCGCTCTCTTCATGCGGTATTCTCTGACAATGACACCGCTCTCCTGGCCATCACCTGAGAATAAAAGAAAATGACAAATTTAACCACTGTTAAGTATTTATTTTTAGCATTAAGAGCCGGCTACCAGAAATACAGTCGCGTGTAAGTCTCACTTTAAGTTCAAACAGACGCAGGAGTGACGGCTAAGATGAATAAAATGAAGATTTATTACTGTTGGTGATCTTTTTGTTACATATAGCAAAGATGACTGTTTGGTATATAAATAGAACCTAGCCTTGGATAAGTTGTCTTCTGCTTGATTGTGTACTTTTTTTTCACTCTTTTCAATTAATTTGTATGGAAATTTAATATTTGAGATCTCAACGAAAACTTATGCTTTGTTTTAATTTCATAAATGTAGAATATAGCGGACTTCGTTCGTTAAAAAAAGTTCTAAGATTCAACCACTTGACTTTTATACATAGCTTTTTAACACATTTCATTTCAACTGTTCATAATAAATTTTAAGTTTCTCTCATGTGCTGCTATATTTTCTAATCCTTACAAAGCCCCTGCAATTTGTACTATGACTGAGCTCAATGTTTGACGTTAGGATAAAGTATAATACTAAACTATTTACGCTTACAGTTGATATGTTAAGGGTAACAAACGAGAAAAAAATGAATTTAAGACTTCAATAACACACTAGTCGTTGCAGAATCGTGTGAAAGTAACTTACCTAAAACTTCTCCCAGCGTTAACGTTGGAGCTGCTGTGCAGAGATGAAAACACAGTACAACCAGCACGCTAAGAATGATCCAAGTATCTCCAAAAATCACCATATCTGTAAGGAGACAAATTTACAACTCAGTAAAACAATGAACATAATACACGTACACCAGCCAAGGCGTCACTTCTCTTGCTGTAAGCGAAGCAGAAATGAGCGCGTTTGGCTGAAAGAACACGTTTTATACCACGAAGTTATTTCACCAAGCAAAAAAAAAAAAAAAAAAAAAAAATACAGATATTTTCCACTTCTCTCCCTGTGTGTTTAAACGAGACCGCATGCTCACCGTTAAGCCCATCCCAGAACGCTAGGAAAATTTGATTGACAGATCCCAAGGTTAAATTGTAGCTGGTCATTTTGGAAAAAAATCAAATCATGTATAGTGACCGATTATTGACTCCGTGATTTGCTCGTTATGGGCCATTACGTGCATTCCTAAAATATTTTATGCGAAGTTTTAATCGCAATTCGGAAATTAAGATAAGTGTAATTGTCCATTTCCTCCACTATGTGTTGTGCTAATGGAGCAGTATGAGGCCTGATGTTTTAGTTCGACTAGAAAATTGTGTTAACTGGAAACATTAGCCACAGGGTCAGTGTCTTCAGCAACCATTGTAAAACACTAGAAACGTGCGAATGCGACATTTATGTAATCTACGATACAAACGCGCGGTGCTACAACACGTGGCAGTTTGCCCGCTGCTGGAGAGAAGCGGCAAGTTATCTTAAGTCTCAGGGAAAAAAAGGTCTCACCTTGCTTTATGTTTCTTGATTTTTTCTATCGGGTAATATCTTTCCAAGTTGTTCTCTCAAATTCAGTGCTTTCTTGTTGCTGTCTCGCTCTTGAATATCTTCAAACTAGAAGTCACCTCCAGGAATTAAAACGTGTTCCAAATAGATACCGGCTTAAAGTCGTACCTAATGTAATACCCTTGTAGGTTCTTAAGATTTAATCTGGCGACTTGAAGAAAGAGGGGAGAATTTTATAGAGCAGCGCCTTGAGTCATGGCGGCTAAATATAGCAACGCTCAGTAGGACACGCGAGGTAAGGCGAGACGCAGTACAACGCGGATGGGGAATCCCTTATTTGACGTAGGCGTGGCCTCCGCCACAGGAGCGTCCGGTACTGTTAATCTGAGTCGCTTCAATCAAATTATCGTCGATCACAGGTTGATTTTTACAGGAAGCCAGTTTTGTGGAGTTCGCCACTTTAACAATAAACGCTCAAGTGTCTGAAACATCAGTCTCTTAAGTATGAGGAAGTATTAGTCTGCGGTGACCTACGTGGGGAGTGGGGAAAACGGGTTATGCATGGTTACATACAAAGTCTTGGGGTATACCACTAAGATTATAGAGAACATTATATTTAATTATCTAATAAAAACCAATTTGTCAGCTGAACCGAAATCTTAATCGGAAGAGGACCGGGGACAATCAACCTAATATATCTCAAAGGGTCCAATTTTATGCCGCCTAAACGTCTAACCGAATATTAGGTTTGCCACGAAAACGCAAAACATACGCTGGCTGTTCCAAATTTTATGAGCATTGCCTGAGACGGGTTGACATGGCACACGTGTGAAGAAGTGTTTAAGAAGAAACGACGGGTATTATTAATTGAGGAGTGTGGCACATTTATTAAAACTGTTCGACTTCATCACCGGCAATAATAAATTATCGCTTTCTGGAAGTCTCGAATTTTGTGATTTTTGGCATTGTGGTTATTGCTTATGATTTCATCACTTCGCCATGATTGAAAGAAACCACGGAACTTTTTTATGTGCGTTATGACGACAATCCGCGTAAAACATTTCATTTTCTCTGACGGTTGTGCAATGCACCTTTTCTGGTTTTAGAAATATATGATTAAGTCGAGATGCAAATTTAAGGCCAATTCACACCATGCTCAGAAAGTTCGATTTCGAATCGATCCTAGTTATTGTACAGCGCGTACGTCTCTTGTGGTCTAACCGACGTGTACATTGGATATTGTACAGACTCTAAGGGATTCACATTAAGCGTTTTGCGCTTCGTGGGAGTCGCAACATCTAGATCACAATAAATACACTGTACTTTAGCTAAGTGAGCTGAAACGAGGCCAACCTAATGTAGATCGATTCGGGTGGAACTATCATAATCTAGTGTGAACGTCATGGTTTTATGTCTCATGTAGGACGTATCAGACGTTGACTGGATCATATGGTTCATACACACATTCAGGAAATATTGTTTTCCTAACAGACGCATTATAACCCACTAGCCGTAAGATAATGTCCTTTACGTGACAAATTCATTTCAAAAACTGGACACGCGCGTGTTTAATTTTATCCCAGGTTATTACAATAAAGCTAACAGGCGGGCTCTGCCTCGCCCAGCGCTTCCTCTGCCAGAATTGAGTTTAAGACCTAAAACCTGTCAAAGAACAAGTTAAACCCGAGACTTGTAAGCCTTCTTGTCACGCGCTTTTTTTTTTTTTTTTTTTTTTTTTTTTTTTTTTCACTGTTTATTCTGTGTTTCCTTGAGGTACTTGACTTGAGTTTCCTGTGCATGTCAAATTGTTAATTTCTAAGATCGACCCTAATAAAGGTCTTTTTTTTCTAAAATCACTTTTTTCTACTTAATGATGTGCAAAAGACATAGCCAGAACTTTCAAAATACAAATTAGTACATCGTCGATTTGAACTGCAGTTTTACTTTCGATTTCAAATTAATTTTCATTTTTGTTTGCGTACATCAAACAAGAAAAAACAACCAAACTGTATTGGCGACGGGAAATGAGTCCTTCATCTACTCAGCTCAAAAAGGTACATTTGTAAAGGAATACACACTACTTTTCTAAAAATATAATGGCCAGAAGGTAAATTTCGGCAATATAACCCGAGTGCGTTGCGAGTGAATACACAAGGCATTAGTGTGTCCGCAATAAGGTCTCATGTACCTTATCACGCTCATTGATTGTGCCAGTGCTTTTATGAATGTGAGTGTCCGTGCGTGTCCGTGTGTGTGTGTGTGTGTGTGTGTGTGTGTGGATGTGTGTAGGGTATGAGAGAGAGAGAGAGAGAGAGACGAACGTCTCAAAATTCAGTTCCACGTAATCTTTTTTCAGCAGGATCGTTTTCATCCCAAATTAAAAGTACAAAGAAAAACCCAGACAGACTTTGGGCATGTACGCTTCCTCTAATTTTCTGTCTGTTGTTATTTGCTTTGGTTAAACCAACGAATCCGCATCCTAAAACAAGCATACAGACATTCATTTCCTTTATCATCATCATTCTGATTTTTATTCGTACATGTAATATCACAATGTCTATATCCTGAAGACTGTTGCGTCATTGCTGACAGCTTCAAGATGGAAGCCACGGATACGTGTAACATTCACTTGACGTATACAGGGTATAGGTTTCGAGTCACAGTTTACTTGTATATTTTGGAAATTCTTCAATAAAAAGGGGGTAAATGTCCATAGTAATTTTGAGCTGGTGTTTCTCTGGTTTCTTAAATCTGTGAAAGACGTGGAAGCGTTCTCATGTTGGTGGCTTTTCATGTTATCCATGTAACATCATTTTTACAACCCCACCCCTTGTGTCAAGAAGTTTTTTGTTACGTGAGATAAAAAAAGAGAAACTGCTCAGAATTAAGCCACGGTGCTGCGTGTAAAAGAGTTGCACTTTTACAAACTGCCACTTTGCGTTCAGTTAAAGATGTTATGTAAAAATTCTTTCACACATCTCACACATCTCCATTGAAAAGAAGAATGCTTTTTAATATAATTCTGCAAGCGCAATTAACCCAAACGCAAACCCATTGAGGATTACTAATTTTAACTATCTGTCATCCATGTTACGGTCCTTCTCCAAGTTGTCATTCTGGAAAACATAGTTCTGGCACTTAATCAAAGCTAATTTTTTCCCTATAATCAAATCCGAATTATTTCAATTAATAGTATGTTTTATGCAGAAAGTAATACAAATGGAAACCTCGAACATTATCCACCGTACATATTGCTTCGCAGCAAAGGAATACTCGGCACGTATTGAGGGAATATGGCAACCAAGATAGATGGGGTGTTTTTGCTTTGTTTTTCCTTTTTGGCTTTCAATCAATGATGTAATACTTAATAATGTAGTTAATAATGAAACAGGAACTACGGAAAGTTTTCCCAAAACAAAGCTTTTCCATAGTTGAGGCCACATTCCCAGGAGGCTTTTATACCATTAACGTAAAATGTCTATTCAATTTTCTCTAAACAAAATTGAATATTTTGTGCATATCAGTTATCGCTGTAGTATACCTTTTGATGTGAGATTAAATTATATATGCATTAAATGTGAAAAGGTGAAAGTCTCTGCCATACGTTTGGAAAAAGACGCCCTACGCGTGGCACAGTGTATATGCGAGTTAATCCGATGGAAACCTCGAACATCATACGCTGTGTGCGGGGTGCTAGGTAAATGTAGTAGAAAAATAACAGTACCACATTGTCTCACAAAAAATAAAAACGGGTAGTTGTCTGTGGAAGTTTGCAGTTATTATAGTAAAAACTGGTGACGGGTCAGTCAGTTACTGTCGAAGTTGAATAGAAAAACACACCTGGCAAGTTAAAATGTGACCTTTGTCCTCTTTTACAGCGATTTTTTTCCATTCCATGAGCGGTGTTAAACGATTTTGCTACAAAGGTAAAAAATAAGACCGAAAATGATTTGTGAAACCAGCTTTTAACTCAACTCAGACACCGTACTCATCCAACCGACGGAAGTTGCAATAAATAAAGTTCATTTTTGTTACTATCATTATCATGTATGCTGCATCCTTTGTACGAAAATCCAATAATCTACCCTGTTCAAAATTTCCATTTTTGCATTTATTGATTTTTTAAATTTAATTAATTAATTAATTAATTAATTTTACTTATTGCCACGATTTTTCAAGTATCCTTTTCAAAGGATAATAAAATAGGTACGCATTTACCAGGTAATTTCCACGATCTGTATTTGAGCAATTTATGATGACGCATCTTGGGTGGACTTTAAATTTAAAAAAAGGCAATGTCTCACAGGAACGTTAAGGAAATTGATCTTTTTTTCTTTATTTTTTAAGTTATAAAAGAAAAAATATCTGTTTCCAATTATTAAATGAATAAAAATGAATAATAAGAAAAGCGTGAGGATTTAAGGAAACAGATAGTATAAAAAGTCAAATTTAAAAGCAGCAAAGACATTGAGGGAGTAGGTCTAGATACATTACTCAAAAAAATCACAGCAATCGCGCGTACAGTTTTGTGCTGCAGATTTTGTGGTTAGAGCCCGTTTAGGAGTAAAAATATTTTTCTTAAGGGCGTATTTTGGGGTTGCATGCCATATCGTCCCACCCCGATCTGCTAATATATTGGTTATTCACTCAAAAAACTTGATCCTTGCATTGGCGGAACTCAAAAACTAACCATTTCAGAGAAAAGTTTTTTTTTTCTTCTTATTGTCAGTGAAAGATAAATGTGTATATTTCGCATAGTTTCACTCTTTTGAACGCATATGAAACGAGATAACACGCAGGCCGAGCGTTTCTCCGTCCACCACGTCCAGCGAGAGCGTAACCACCCTACGGCAGTTATTTCATTTTTAACACGTCCGCCTGTCTGAGTCATCTTCCGGTATACGAGCTCTCCTTTATTTGGAGTACGAAAGGATATCCGCTACAATAACAGCATGGAAGCTGAGGTAAGAATTTTGTTTTGTTAAGAAAATCTGATTTATTGATCTCCGGCGCAGTCGATCGGACCTGTTATGCCTTCTTATTCTCAGCATTGTTATTATCTGTGATTTGAATGTAGCTGAATGGCGTTGGTCCTTCTGAGAGGTGACATATGACCCCTCTTTGTTGTGTGTTGTGACGGCTGTGAAGATGGTTTTGATCACGATATGTGATTTAATGCTGAAGGGTCAGTTTCGATTTTGCGGCGAGATCGCGAAATATAAGAATTATCTGTGTTTTGTACGACATTGTTAAATCTCTCTCTCTCTCT
>NW_019773847.1:28962-55077 GCF_001039355.2 Lingula anatina | reverse complement strand
CTCTCTCTCTCTCTCTCTCTCTCTCTCTCTCTCTCTCTCTCTCTCTCTCTCTCTCTTACACACACACACACACACACACAAATCGCGTACACAACATCATGCCAACAATTAATTCTTCACATTGCAAATATTTGTTTTGCATAAGCGCCTACCTACAATGATAGGGAATCCAATATGTCAATATGTGGAAGCAGATACAGAGAATTAAACTTATAATGTACGTAATAATGTGTAAACAATGAATGAGATTATGGATAATGATATGATACCTTTGTCAGTACAACAATTAAGTTTGTTTATATGAATCTGGCAATAGAAAGTGAAACCATAATACATGCAAGCAATATTGTGTTTGGACATACTACTGGCATACACATATATTGAAAAAATAGTCTAAAATATACAAGCTAGGTAAGTTTTATTGCTATATATATCAGACTTTCAGATACAAGAAATTTTGAGTTGAAATAACATAATCACATATCTACATATATACGTAGCTCATGTTGTGTGGGGGTGTGTGCTTATAGCTGATTTTGAAATATAAGTTTTAAGCTCTCTGCCTAATTCTGAACATGTTGTGTTTGCAACATACTGTTTTGGGAGAAAGTTGTTTATTGGCAATGTCAGGTGGCGGGGGGGGGGGGGGGGGCATTTAGGTGATTCTCCTATGTGATAGCCAAGCTGTTGTGTTGTCAATCTCTCAAAGTTAATCAGAACAGTCTGTATCATTCATTAAAAAATACTGTTCATTGTGAGGACCACCACTGCCACCCTGCTACACCTAAATAGCTCAGTCTTGTTTATAAATATTAATTAATGGGATTGCTTTTCTTGATGGTTTATATATATATTCAAGCCGAGAGTAATCTTTGTAAAGTAAAGCATTGGATTAATGGAAGGTGTCACATGCTACTGAACAGCGTGACATGCATTAGCTTACAATTGCTGAATATCTTACTTCCTGTGATGGTGCATATTGGAAAAAAGTAGCTTAAACCCAACTCTATTGATTGAGAAAGCTAAGGGTTAGGAAAACAATTTATATTGTAACTTAGTCCAAAGATTAATGCCTGAAGGATCAGGAAAATCAAATCTCGCAGTTATTTTTTTATTCACATCATTGTTTTCTTATGTTTAAGCTAGCGTTAACCCATTGACAAGTTAAATATTTACAAGATTTGATCATGTTGTGTACGTATTGAGAATTGTCCTACTGTGTGTGGGTTTGTGTACAGCTCAGTTCACTGTAGCCTTAAGTCATGTTTCCAGTCAAGGAATGATGATCTGATTTAGTGCACACTAGTATTAAGTCAGACCATCATCCCTTGACTGGAAATTCAACTGAAGCTCAGACAATGTGGATATTTCAAAGCAAGGTCTCATGACTTGATTATTGTTTACTAGTACATACTAAGTTCAGTTCCCTTTACACAGAGCTAGGAACTGTGTAGAGAACGAATTTGCTCCAACTCTAACTGTAACAAAAGAAAAGCTGGTTTATTTAATATTTTAACACATATTTATGTATTTGATGATACAATAACTAACTGGTTTTAAACAAACCATTTTTCCTTGTGATTCATATTTCACCCAAACAGACTACTTACTAATGATTTAGCTCATGGTCAAAGTCAACTATCATTTTGGTCTGAAAATTTAGACCAAATTTCGGACTAAAGTTCTTTTAGGTGAAACGGGCTAAAGTGGACTAGAAACATGGCATGTTTTAGGCTTCGTTCACATGCAATGTCTATTTTCTAAATTCTATTTTCTATTCGCGCTATCTTGTGATCACGGTCTGTGCACTGAATATCCCGCCACGTAATTACTGGCAGCGCGAGCCAGTTACTTATAGATCATAAGACATACCGAAAATAGAAAATAGAATTTAGAAAATAGACATTGCATGTGAACGAAGCCTTAGTAATGCTGATGTGAAGTGAGCCTGGAATTTGTTGATCCTGGGGATTGATTTACATAACAGAGGCTAAGCTGATTACAATAGATCTTTAGATCTAGACAGCTTTGATAGTTTAATACATAATGGTCTGGTAAGGATTATAAGATGCTTGAGACAGGTTAAAATCTTTGATTCAAGATAAATGATTTAATTTTTCAGTCATGCTTATCCAGATTATTTCAATTTTCACAGGAATCAAACTTTTTTTTCCTTAGATATATGGTATGGATTTTCTTTAAGACAACTAATAGGGTAAAGCATCTGAGCCAACAGGTTATCTAGAGCTAAGCTTGCAAAAATCAATGATAGCAGAAGAGCTCTCTTTACTTCAATCTTATATATTTTATAATTGGGAAATTTGGATCACTGTTGTATTAACTTCGTATGAAATCAAATTTATTGAAAATGTGATTCGCTCAATTAAATAAGTACAACATGTGCAGGATTCAAAAGTAATTTTTGTTCCAGCTGGGAGCAAGATTAGACATACTAGATGAGGTGTGTAAATTAAGAGAATATTGTAAAAGCCCTCATAGTATGTAATTATTGAAGGTGAACAGTAAAACAGAATACAGTAAGTATAAACACAAACTACCTGCAGTGTACATAGACCTACATGTATACTTTGCCAGCTGAAACTTCCATGAGTACAACATTATTTTCAGTTTTTACTTCAAGATGACTAAAATGTATTGCTGTGTCCAGATAAGAAACAGGCAAGTCCGGATGGTAATTCTCCAGTGTTAAAAGGTTTTCCTGGTTTCAAATGATGCATAAAGTTATCAGTTCCTCCCCTCAGCACAGGTGCTCTACACATAAACTGCATCTGATAGTCATTGGTTTTTCACCCTGAAATTCTAAGGTTACTGAGTTCCAGCAGAGGCTGGTGGATGATGCAGGCTAATTACCAGTAAACTTTAAAACTTAGGGTGCTGGGTTCCTCACAGGGTATGATATTTTGGCGGTATCAAAAGAAGGGGGGGGGGGTAATTACAGGGGCAGACAGAAGCAGTCTTCTGGGTCTTCCAGAAGATGGTCAGAATTTTTTAGTTTACATTGACCAAGGAGTTATAACAGATGTTATAACTCCTTGCATTGACAGGCAACTAAATTTTTTCTGTTGGAAGACGGTCAAAAGTAGAGAATGGATCATCAAAGGTAATTTGGAAGACTGTCAGAAAATGTCTCTGGATCCATCCCTGAATTAAGTTGTCAAACCTTTTTCCTTGCTGCTGTGTTTTCTAGAGAGCTACCAGTAGGAGAGGGAAAATACTCTCCACAATCACTAGTACTCATCTGACCTTGAATTGCTTATTGCTTCTGTCAGTTTTACACAGTATAATGTAACTGATGTCAGTTTCCTTAGAACTGATTGATGTTGATTGAACTCTCCCCTATTTGTCTGTTAACGGCATCAAGGGAAGTTTTAATCACCCATGCTAGTAGATGTGTACTGGTGATGTATCCCAAACCAGGTCTGTGCCCTTTTTATTTCTAAGTTTTGTTTGCCTTTTAAAATAAAATTACAAAGGCAACTGGCCTGATTTTGTTTGAGGCTTTCCTGATATAAAATTACCCTGTGTTTTTTGACTCTTGATTCCCTTTATATATATATATATCTCGATAAGAATTTAAAGACTGCTGTGTAAATGTCTTGAGCTTGTAGGAAATACAGCATGTACACAGAAGCAGAGTTTGACAGCCCCTAACATTTGCTTTTCTATTGGAAACTGAAAAGGAATCCTGAGTCAGAGAGTTGTTTTTCCATATTTTTTCTATGGTCCTGAATACCATCTGCCTTTGATAAATAAAGAAATAAATAAATTGGCCATAGAGCAGGGTTGAGCTAGAGAGTCATACTAGTAAGCATCTGACCACTACCTTATAGTAGGTTTAGTGGTAGTAGTACCCCGGTTATAGTTCTGTAGTAACTAATTAAATAGACAAGAGCAGTAAGTGCAGGCCTCTTACACCCTGTGTTGGTATCTGATATAAAAATGACATGAATCACGTAGCACAGTCTTCAGGATATAGATATTTTGGTATTGCTTAAAAAACCAGAAAGATTACAAAGGGAAGGAATGTCTGTTTCAGGATGATGGTTTGTCTGTGTTAAAAGAAAATAAAAGGAAGTTGATGTTGTAAATTGTTAAGAAGTAGTTTGTGTTCATTTTTAATTTGAGGTTCCAATTAAATTGAAGAGGATGGTGCTCTGACAGAGTTATGTTGGTTCTTATTTTTTTGCACTTAGTAATCTCTCTCTCTCTCTCTCTCTCTCTCTCTCTCTCTCTCTCTTTCTTTTACACACACCCATGCATGCGCGCGCACACATACAGAGAGAGAGAGAGAGATGTAAATGCTCTTGCACTTTTAAATGCATTTTGAAAGGCTATAGTGCTAGTAAATCTAACTTACAAGATTTCTTGAACAGTTATTCATGCTAACTCTCACAGGCATTCCATACTGACAAGATTTTTTTTAGAAAATAAAAAGAAAAACCTGTTTGTGAGTATGTCTGTGTTCCCTTATGGTATTAGGTCAAGCACATCAGTGGTGTTTTGCCGGCATCTGAAGAGTATTTTCTTCTCAGTTATAAAAGCTTCCCTGTTGCTTTAGCCCCAGTTACGTCAGCAGGCTACTAGGCTTTAGACAAAATAATAACAGAAATTTTGTTTTTCATTTGAAAATAAAGGTTTCTGGTCATAACTTCTTTTGTTTCATTAATAATTTAAAAAATACTCTCAAAATGTTCAAGTCAAAACATTTGTAATAGAAATAAATTGGAATATTAAAAAAATACATGAGGATCAATTTAAGTTATGTCCTTGTGTTTCTGAGATGCAGGCAAACTTAATGAACAAATTTCAAATCAATATTAATTACTAGTACTCAGGGCACATGTGGCCATATTGGCAAATTCCCCCTAACAAGGATGGCTAGCTGTAGCAAACCTATTGGCAACTTACTGTAGTGTTTGCAGTCAAATTATGATGGCATAACTAAAGGCACAGTTGCATCAAAGATAAATTGATAGACAGCTTCAAAAGTAAATGTTTTTAGTGAATACACAGAGGGCTCATGCATACTGTCTCATCTGGCTGTCTGATAACCATGCATTACTGACCATAAGCCAATCGGATTTCAATCGACTCAGTCCACTGAGTCCAGCAACAGTAGTAGTACTAGTAAATAGACATAAAGATTCAACTGGCTAGCTTGTATTATGGTAAGAAATAGTAACTGCAGTCTGTTGCAGAAGATAATATGAATAGCTACTAAGTTAAGCTATGATAACTTGAGTGAAAATGCAGGCTTTGTTTTAAGTGTGGGTGCACCTTAGGATCATAATGAGATTGGAGCCATGAAGTCCCCAGAAAGTTGACCTTGTGGTCATTAAGGTATTGACCTGAGGTTGTGTTTGTGGTGAGCAAGACAGTGTGGAGACTCAGATAAAGAACTAGGTCAGTTTCTACCCTCTTTCACAGGCTCTGGTTCAGAGGTTGAGACATTGCATTGGGAATTGATAAACAAGCAAAATGTTTTATGTTATGACTTGAACGTCTTCTGACAGAAAAAAATAGATACCCGTCAATGTAAACTTGAAAATCTGACCGTCTTCCGGAAGACCCAGAAGGCGGCCTAAATCCACCCCTGTGACTGATAGTCATACCCAGACTTAAGTTGACTTGTGTATAGCTAGTCTCTATAAACTGTTACAGAGTATCAGGTACAGAATTTACTGCAAAATTTTTGAAACTAAGGTTGAGTTGATGAAAGCTGATGTCGTAGAAGCTCTCACACACATATTACATTGCAGAGAACTAGCTCAGACTTGTTTGTTTTAAACTACATCTTATTTTGAATAGAAACAATGTAGTTTAAACTGCATGCAAGTTCAACACATTCACAGTATGGACCACGTGGAGGAGTGATATTGCTATCAGATACCAGTAGTTCCACATATGGGATAATGTATATAGCAGAGAATTCTGGTTCTCTACTGGCTTTACCAAACATGCTCAATCTTCAACCAACTTTTTTATGGATATTTCATAGAGTACTAACACTATCACTATCAGTATCTTGCCAATAATTTCTGATTAGCCTCCCGGTTTCCTGTGTCATTGATGGCTATGGTTACTTGCAATATGAATCCTATTCAATTGAGTGATTAATACGGATCTTGCACAGAATAACATTAGTCCGGAAATTGGACTTAACTTTAAGACCGAAATGATAGTCTGCATGGACCTGGGGTAAATCAGTTTGTGTGATCAGTTGTGGCCCAGTTTTAAAAAATGAAACTGTGCTTGTTTTATAGCAATAAAGAAATGGCTTATGTGAAGGACCAGTGATTGCTTATCTTTAGCAGAAAAAGACCAAATATTTGATCTTCAGATTTAGACCAACTTTGAATTTGCATGCTAAAGTCATATGAATCCGGCCCTAAGACTCATGCTAGCTATTTTAGCCTTTTCCTTTTTTTATGGTCAATCTTTATTTTCTTTGTTTCTTTTTTAGTTATTTTTGGTCAAAGTGATAATCGATTTAGTCAATAAAAATGTCTGATCTGGGTAATATTATTTTGACATCTACTAGGCAGAAAGTAATTTCACCCTTGAATGAGCCCTGATTTGGATTATGTGCATTTGCCCCACATAACAGATTAATAGTAGGAAATATTAATATCATTTTATATTACAAGAATATTTATGTTATCACTTTTTCATTGTCCTGTCAGAGGTATCTAAATCAAACAGGAAATTATTTTCATTTATATTGTTTTTGATTTTATTTTCATGGATGAATTCAAAGTAATATCAGTATTCAGATTGCCACAAAAGAAAGAAATGATATGAAGACAATAGGATGGAGTAATTGTGATATAGTGCTATCTTTCCTGTTTCACCAAAGATGATATACCGATATGGCAAAATGTTGGCTGCTGCTATTTTAAAACTATCAGACTAAATGGAATTTTTTAATGTACTTTGATCCAGGATAACTGTAATATTAAAGCAGCTGTCAAAATTTCTAATGATTTCATAATCATTTGATAACTTTATTTATTTATTTTGTTAAACTTGTGCTGCAGGAAACCACTTAGTTTATTAAAAACCCTTAAAAAATTTTGTTGCATGTGTTGAAATGCAGTTGTATTATTTTATAGAATATTTTTTTACAGGAACTTCGGGACCTTAAAAGGATACAGAGCCTATCAGTCAAGCAGTAAAATTTTCAAAAATAAAAATAAATTCCCAGTATGGACCAGCTTCCCTGAGGCTTTCTTCATAAAGCAAAATTGAGTTGATGCAATTTCCAAGAAAATCTGCCACAGAAATGCTTTCAAGAACATTTGTCACAAGATATTTGACCTTGAAAGAAGGAAGTTACATGTGATGTACCAGAACAGCTGTTATGACTTTCTTTTGTAATCTGATATCTTTCATCAGAATCTCTTCTGTTTGATGAGTAAAATATTAAGTCACAGTTTTATCTTATGCATATAATTATATTTCTATATATTTAAACCACATAACCAGTGTCCATAAAGTGATATGAAGTTCTAAAAATTGTCAGTCACAAAAACACTTCCATGGCAGTGTTCAACAACAGTCCTGACCTACTTTCAGAATTCTCTAACATGCTGCACTGACACCTCATTGGTGTGAGTTAAGTGATTGTGGTGATATTTGTTATAGTTTGATATTTGTTATTTTATTATGATGAATCCTTTTATTCATCATATGAATAAAAGGATTGCCATCCTCAATGGCAAATTACTATTATTTTTATAATATTAAAATAATAATTTTATTCTATTATTATTATTATTATTATTATTATTAATTAATTAATTAATTTATTAGTTAAATTTATATTTCATGTTTGCAGTTCCCATTTGTCAGATGAAAATTAAATCAGAAGAAGCGAGATGTAATGGCGGGAGTTGAGTATCTAGAATCTCACTCTCCCACCATCACCACAATGGCGTCAGGGACCAAACTGCAGCAGACGACAAGAGACTCACAGTCCAACCAATCACAATCAACGGCGGGAAATTCACAGCAAAACGGCGATGTTCCCCACGAACGCCATCGTCCAAGACGAGTGTTCAGCATCATCCGAAGAAAGATAAAAAACTACAGTAGAAATTTTGCCGAATTTGTTAACAGAGATGATGCGTACAATTATATCCCTCCGCCTGCATTTGCAATAACTAGTCCTGATCGCGAACACATTGAATTGTCTCATTTTGATGAGGGAGGAAGGGAGCCATTAGGAAAGATCGGAATGGGACATAATTTTCTACCCGTGTACATGTCCTCTCCAACATGGTGTGACCAGTGCGGAGATTTCATATGGGGACTCTACAAGCAGTGTCTGCAGTGTCAGTGTAAGTACTTACAGCTTTCTTAATTCACATTGGATGAGTTTCTGGTGTGCATTCTATGTTTTCTTTAGGAAAACTTCACTTTCTTTTTCAGTCAGGGCCAAAATGTTCAGAATGTTTAAAGTTAATTGAAAATGCTAGGAAAGTGTGTTTGTGCATATGCATTGTGTAATGTGTAAGCTTGTGTGCAAATGTAAATTCTTGTAGTGTGCTAGAAATATCCCAAGAAACACAGAGTTATGGGTGAAAGCATGGTGAAAGTACTCCAGTAAAGTCAGGAAAATTTTGTGGTCCATGATATTGTTCATATGAGGGCGTAATATGTAGTCATATTGTTTTAAAATCAGAACGCATGTAATCCTGTTGTTTTTAAATCAGTTAGCTGCGTAACATGAATGTGACGTTGAAACAAGTAATCATATTGTTTGAAACTGAAAACAAAACAGCAGATAATCCTGTTGTTTAAGGTTCCACATTGTTAAATTCCACAACAGATGCCCAGAGATTTTACTGTTATAGAAAGATGTGGATTAATATTGTGCTAGGTGAGCTGGGGTGTGACTATCACAACACATTTCTAACTGTCACAACTCACTTTTCTCAACTGCTGCAATTGCTCTGGCACAGCTACCATAGATGTACTTCTTGTTGAACACACGCCCCCTCTCTCCAGATATGAATTTTGAACATTTACTGAAAATTATTATTTTTCATTTTTTGTGTAACTACCAGTTTTATATTTCCAAAAAATTATTAACTTATTTTATGTAAACTGATATTTTTAATGTAATGTTTTACCAAATATATGTATATATATGGAGACTAAATGTGCTTTTCTACCTGTGAAGCATGACTTATTGACCCTTCCTAAAAGGGGCTTTGATCATATGACCGACTTGTTAATATGAGCTGCACAATTTCATTGTGAAGAGTATAAAAACCTAAATGTTAAGATTCTGACGTGTACATTACAAAAAACACTGTGCTGAAGACTTTGTTGTGCATGTTAGTATCTATAGACTCAGTCTATTTCCATATATCATCAACAGACTGTTGACTACAGATAATGTTCGCAACCAGACTTCAGCTCATCTGTCAATACTATAGGCCATTATGGAAGAAGACATGTTCTTCCGTCTCATTTGAGTACTTCATGTTTCAGCCATTATCGCCGGGGTTTGTTTTTTTCTTCCTCAAGTTATTTATATTTTTCCAAATCAATTTTAATCAGCAAGACTAATTTCTTCTTTTCTTCTTTAATTGAATTGTTTTTGGAGCATATTTCACTCCAGGCATGAGCTCAATAATTCTTTTTCATTCCTATGAATTACATGTGGAAGCCATTACTGTGATTGCTTCCCTTGGGGTTGAATATTATCTGATTGGTTCCTCTGGTGCATGAAATGCATGAAGAAAAAAACAAAAACATTGCTTGAAATTGACTATAAAGTATTAAAAGTATATTGACTCATTTTAATGCACTTTGTATAAAAAGGCAAAAAAGCAAAAAAAAAAAAAGACATTTGTGGGTATGCTGTGATGTAAAATATTAGGTAATACACAATATACCAAGAAAATAACCAGGTTTTTGTGTCGTGATTATGTGATTACCCAAACAATCCACTTTTCATCCCTTAGAACATCCCTTTGAATTTCATACATTTCACACAAGCTTCTAATACTTTTTCACCACTTTCACTTTAAAAAGAGGAACATGCTTTCCTCAGGATATGCATGAGGATTGGGATCCCAAAAATCGATGAATTAAGCAGCCAAAAGATGTGCCTTCACTTGGAACAGTTGAACTCTTGGTGGTTGTATTGTGGAAAAAGTAAATAAGTGTCTGTAGACATATTTTCCAGTCCCTATTACAGAGTGCTTGCATATGGGTTGAGCGCAGCTGAGTCAGGAACATTCAGCACAAAATATCAATAATCTGTAAACTCTTCTATGTTGGAGACCTGTTTTTCATCGTAATTCTAGAATTTTCTTTAGCTTTCTTTTTTAACTTGGATTATGGGAATTAAAGGTCTAATATTCTCAAATTGTAATAATAATGACATAATGAGATTTCTAATTGTACATAACAATCTTAAATCTGTAAGACAAATTAAAAGGTGACAAAAATAAAAGGATTGTGAGCAGTCAATTGTTTTGCGCTGTTAGGACACATTTCTGGAAGCCTGATGTGTTTTGCAATGTCCATGTTCTTGTAGATGTAAAGATCGTTAGACCACTGCATTACAAGTTGGGCTGTAGACAGCTTTTGTTTTGCCATATTTTTGGATACCACAAGTGTTCTTCACACAGTTAAGGAAGCCAGACATTTTGGATCACCGCACTGTTGTACAATCAAGTGAAACACAGACAGAATTAGATATGACTGAATCATATTGTTTCATGCATTGGCAAGTTTTTTCCATTTAAGAAAAGTGGTGATACATAGAACATGGGTCGATAAGGCACTGATGAGGTTGTAAGTAAAATGGTAATGGTATATCTTTTTCACATTTTCACAAACGGATCACAAAGACCACATAATTCAGTGGATGCCTGTCTATGATAAAAGCAAATATCAGGGATATTTTTGAAAAATGGGACTGCAAAAATATGGATACACATCTGAAATTGGAAGACTCTGGAGAACAGTTTCAAGTGGATGTGTTTATATTTTCATTCTATGATTTGGGATATAAATTTTGATATAAAAACATTATAAAAATACCACCATGGGTCATACATGCTGGGAATGGTTAGCTCTGCTGTCTTGTACACTAGGTGAGTGCAATAGAATAATTTTTGATGTATTGAATTTTTTACTTCCAAATAGAGAGGGTTTGTTAGTTTCTTTTATTTTAGTTACACAAGATGTCTCAAAACCTTCAAGTGCAAGAAAATGTCAGCGCTTATTCAGCAGGGATAGAAGAGTTTACAACATCTCCATATTTTTAAACATAATATTTATTTTATTATAATGTCCATTTTGCCTTGGAAGAGTTTAGTGTTATTTGAGTGCACCCTTGGAGTGCTCTCTGGTTAAATGGCATAGGTTCTGAGTCTGTCTGGCAGACCTCTCTTTCCAGAAAGGTAGAAAATGTGGAACCTTCCAAGACCCACCGATACAATATAATTGTAATTCATTAATTTGATTTAGTCATAGAGCAAAATATAGCAGATTGGTTTTACTCCCACCTTTTTGAAATATTTGCACAGCTAATTTTTTCCGTTAAGCAGATTGGTTTGATTATTGGTTTGACTCTTTTTAAATATAACCCTGTTGTACAATAGCTGATCATGAGTTTGAGAAGAAATTTTCTGTACCTACAAGACATTTCTGATGTTTGATGATATCCTGGCTGACTTTTTATCTCCGGAGACAATTGTTGCAAAATGGTTCTGCTCCTGGTTCAAAATTATTTCAGCCATTTTGTTTGCTCGTTATTAATATCCTCTCTCAGCGTAGTGGGATATTATTGCCTTCCTGAAACCATTTGAACAACAAAATTAACTCATCAATTCACAGAGCGCCCCAGAAGTTGTAGATAGGAAATTTGCAGGAGGAAATATTTGTTTTAAAAGAAAGTGAGATGAAAAATAAATCCGAAGCAGATATTTAGACTCCTTATTTATCAAGAACTTAGATGTCATTAATACTGTTTACATAGAGGTATGCTGCCTGCACTTGAAAATGTCTCAAAGTCATATTTTCTATGCTTGCATATCCTGCAAATCTACTTACTGGTATATTTCTCAGAACAAATATGAAACCCCTGAAATAAAGTAAGTGATATCAATAAATCCTTGTAAAATGTACAGATTGATAAAGAGGTGTCAGGATATAGAACAAAATTATTAAATTAAAAAATGGTGTAAAACTGCAAAACTAAATGCAGCGAAGGGTTAAGAAAAATTTGAGAGTTGATTTTTTAAGGAATTTGTTAGCAGGAAAATGTCAGATAGAATACCTAAAATGCATCATCACATTAAAAAAAAACACCTGCTCTAAATGACTGTTTACCATGCAATATCAGAATCTGTCCAGGTGACCATGTGATGAAATGGGGTCATGTTACCCTCTAATATCAGAGGCCTACTTAAATACTACACAAAATCACACTATGGGCTTTTAACATTTTCTGTAGCAGACTACTAGCTAGCACCCTGTTGTCAGAGAGTGCCATAGGACAAGTAAATGAAAGGTGTGGAAAGGGAAATGCCATTAATTAAGGTAGACCAAGAAAGTCCCAAGAGCTTCATGAAAGGAGTAATTAGAGTTACTAATGGTTATATTGAATAATGGGAGCCATGCTGTTATGAATTAGAAGCTGTCAGCAGGTAGCAGAATATGTTTGATGTTAAAGTGATGTATTTAGGGAATAATTTGTGGTGCCTTATGAATACAACGGCAAAAAATTACTCATTTAAATTACATGTTGTTTCACACACACAATAAAAATGAAATCTGAAAACAGCATACTCCATCTTGTAGAAGACAATGAATAAAAGTGTACTCTAGACCAACAACTGTGAAGGTAACAATTTGTAGTGCCAATATTATCCAATAATGGTAAAGATAACATTTCAAACTTGGACTTTATTGGTTGATTACAGTAAGGGATAAAAAGCACTTAATACCAGCTTGTGTGTTGTACATTTTAGCAGGTATTTCCACAGGTAAATTGCAGCACTTACAGCAATTACTCAGCTGAGGCTGTTAACCAGGCATCTGCATTTTTGCAAAAATAATAATAATGTGTTGATTTTACCACCACCTACCTCAGTCAAAATTTTACAGGATTTGGGGAGAATGGGTATCTTGATTAAAAATCAATGTCTGGGACTGTCATGTATTAGTTCCATTACTCACTGTAAGTGTAAAGTGATGATAAGGGAATTGTATTTCATACAGAACAGACTTTGCAAGATGTGTGTGATGTAACTTTGTAATAGCCATATGGTTCCTTAGCATTGGTAATGGAATGGCAAACAGCACGTGTATGTGTGTGTGTATGTGTGTGTGTGTGTATGTGTGTGTGTGTGTGCGTGCCTGCAAGCCTGTGTGTGAAACTATGTGAAACATAATATGAAAGTTGCATCTTGGAATTGAACCTAACACAGAAACAGGTTGATTCGTAATTTTGAAAATAAACAAATAAATATATAAATTAATTGTTAATTTGGAGGATTCAGATACCTGTGCTGTTATTCTCTTGGTATATTGAAGAATTTGGCAGGCAAATGATGATAGTCAAATTGAAGTAGATTTTATTTATAAGAACATCTGAAAAACAGAAATCATTGCAACAAGTCCCTTTCGTAGGGTTTCTGTAACAAATTTACACATACATGTAAGTTGTAATTTCTACAAGACTCGTCAATAAGCAACCTCTTGTATTTTCATAATCAAATTTCTCCCCGTTAACTACTTCACTACGTACCATTGTTCACAACAAGATAAACAACAGAACCACTCATTTTGGATACTAAAATTTGGGTACAACGCTACAACTTATACGTATAGTGTATATTAAAGAGAGCAAATGTGTGTATGTCATCAGAAATATATGGAGTATAAAGTAATGAAGACTGTGCACAGGTTCCGTACATACAGGTAGTTAAGGGATATAGGTGAGTGGGTAATTGCACTTTACTCAAGCCTTGCCTTCAGACATGAGAAAAGGTTCCGCTGTTTCTTATCACAGACAACTAATACAGGCCTTGGGGCTTGGTTAAAGATATTAGGGCCCTGTTAAGGGATGAGGAATGGAATTTCAACTCTGTCCATGTAATGGCACTGTTTTGAACTGTGGGGCCCAGTGATGTGGGTTTTTATGATGAGTACAGAGTTTCAGGGATGATGAATTACTGGCTGCTGCTTTTGCTGGATGGCATTTACCATAAATAGGTGCACGCGGAAATGGGAAATATTGTCTGAAACTTCATCTTTTTGGTACTTCATGTGACCAAAAATTGTCTTTTGCTGTTAAAGCACTTTTAATTGTGGGGCTTGGGAAAAAGATCTGAAAATTGGATTTCTAGGCAGCAGATTACATGGTTTATATTGTGAAGTGCATATTGCTTTAGTAAGTTTTTAGTTCCACAGATTGTATTTCACAGTTTGAGGCCCCAGTGGAGGATTTGTGTTTCAAAACAGATCTGGAAAAGCTGTGAGCGGCAGACTAATATTACTGTACAGTACAGTAAGTGATCAGCCACAACATCATCAGATTCGCAGCAAAGATTTGATAAATTTTGATTAGTTATTCAGACTGGTTGTGAGCAGATGATCATTTCTCTCAGTTTCCAAGGTGACATAGCTACAAGGATATCTTCCAGCTTGTCTTGAAGTTCAGAAGCGGGTCTAGAACACTCTGGAAATGGCTCTCTGTTGATCTTTAAAAACCAGTCACCGTGTGATCTTCCCAAGAACTTTGATTCATGGACTAGTTTTAAGGCCAGGAAATATCTATCACTGTGTATTCCTACTTTCTGAAGGTGAAGTGTATGACTAGATAGGGGTGACTCATCAACATTTTGATCTTATGAAACCCTTACCACCAGTCAGGTTCTTGTTGAAGTGGTAGTGTTGAAAGCAGGGGGTCAGTTAGACTAACAGGACAAAGAAAAAAGAAAAGAAATATTTTTCGGAAGAGCTCTGTTGACCAAGAGGACTTAACCAAGGCACTGAGTAAAACTTGAAAACTTTATTGACTAATTGTCAGAGAAAGTATACTTCATATTTCACCAGTGACCGTCATCCAGAGGAGATCATATTCAGTCACATGACAAGGCATTTTACTGGGAAGACGTACTTACAGGGCCCATATTAACCAGGAGCTACTATACCTTGAGCCTTCAAAGCACAGGACCTTTACAGTGATATTTCACGGAAAAAAGAACTCCGATATTTCCAAATTTATCTCACCTGGTTACCTGTGTATATTTAACTCACCTTGGCGCTTGCTGCATCTGGTTTGCTGTTATTGCGTCACTGTGAATACTAGAGTAATCTACACTGGAATTTATCCATTAGTAACTGTATGAATTCATCACAGTGCTTTTAGATGAGATGAGACTGCTGCTTAGTATATAACTTGGGAACTTTTGAACACTGGATTAATTGTATTTCACATGCACAGGGAGTGACCATAGACTTAAACTGCAGGTTTTACAGGTTGTATGGTATCTAGCATAAGAACTGTTATATACCAGGGGTCTTCTTTGACTTACACATACTTGATTTATTGTTCTGTCATCTCTTACCAAGAGACACGCTTAGTGAAAAATATATTGGCAGACCTGTCTGTGTTTTTTGCCACCAGATTTGGCTGAAAGCTGACTGAAGTTGTGATTTTACTACTTAGAGGCTGTGAGTTTATTCCGTGTTTTCAGCCTGTTCTGTAGTGAATCATGAATATCAGCGTATCTATAGGTGGAGGGCGCCCAGGAGGAAATCGCACCAGCCTCGCCAAACAGCTTCTACAGGAGAGGAAAGGTGACAGCTCCTTTGAGTTCAGAAGTAAAGGCACGAGTGCTCTGGGTCGGCACCACCGAACAAAACTTCAAGATGGTGCTCTTGACTTTGACGACTGGGATGTTGGTACCAGTAGGAATAGGAGAAATGTAGGAAGCTTTTTCGAGTATTTGGATGACAGCGCCAAGTCAAAAAGCGAGGACAGTAGAAAGCATGTATCTGAGGTGGATTACTCTAGCCGTAGCTCAAAAAACAAAAGTGGACTGAGAGAGTTTGATGTGGATACAGACGACATGTTTGCATCCAAAACGAAATCATTTTTAAATCGCTCTGGCAAGAAACATTTTGATGATGATGACGATGATGATCTAAGGGGCAGGGGCAGCAAGTTGCATAGATTAAGAAGCCGTGAAAACGCAGCATATGAAGATGAAATTGATAGCAAAAACAAAAACTTATCGGAAAGAAAAAGGGGCGATTTAGCTGAAAGAAATGAAGGTGGTGGCATTGTCTCCTCATCAAAAAGTGAAAAGAAAACAGTAAAGAAGTCTTCAAAATCTGAAAATGTACAGCGCACTATAACTAAGGATGGGAAAACGACCACTACGAAGGAGGAGTCACATGATAGCAATGAAGTCAAGGAGGAACGAAGTGATGTGAAACAGTTTCGAGAGCCTGGCAGTAAGGCGTTGGCAGTTGGCGGTAGTGCTGAAGAAAAATCAACCAGCATTGTGAAGAGGGAAGAGAAGAAAGAGGGCAAGAAGCTAACAGAGGAAGAATCAAAAGGTAAAGATGGCAGAACCCTTTCCAAACTAAGCAAATTGGATACCACAAAGGATTTGAACCAAGAGGAGAAAAAATTGGAACTCAGCACAACTAAGTCTTTTGATGCTCAAACTGGGGACAGTGCAACCAAAACTAAGAAAGCAGAAACCACAACCAGCAAAATTGCAGAAGGCAAAAAGAGTGAGACAACAAAAATGGAGCGTGGAGCAGACGGGGAGATTATAAAGACCAAAGGTGCTGAAGTGACTGGAAATGTGAAAGAAAAGAAGCACAAAGTAACGGATGTTGATGTGGAAGAGAAAGATGCCTCTGGGAAAGTGGCAGCTCGAAGAAAAGCACACCTGGAGGCAGAAGTAGGTCAAGAGTTTGGCGGGACAAAAAGCAAGGAAGAGAAGAACAGATATGCCATCGACGAAGCTGGTCGTTCCATCAAAACCACAGAAACCAAAGAAGGCAAATCAAAGACGAGAAAAGAGCATGACAAGATGCAGATGCAACTCAACGAAGAAATAGAAACAGAGGACGGAACTCTGAAACTGGAAACCAAGGAAGGATCCCAGGGAGGGAAAGAAACCACCAGAGGCTATTCCAAATCCAATATTAAAAGCACGCCAGTCAGTGAGGCCATAGATTCCGTGAAAAGAACCGTCTTCTCTCCAAATGTGGGTGCAGGAGATGCACAAGACGCCATAGAGGCAGGTTCACCTGCGAGACGTGTTCGTCAGCGTGCTCGTCCTGCACCGCTTACTAAAGCCAATGTGGAAGCAGCCAATGGGGATGTGAAGGGTGCTAAAACACCAACAACACCCAGTGCTACATCAGACTATGGTACGATGGATTCTTCAATGGCAGAAAGCATGAGATCCAGAGATAAAAAGTGATTTTCTACCATTTGAGGCCAGTTTAGGGTGTTTTGGTTTTATAAGAAACTTAAATGTTTAATTTAAGTACAAAAATTGCACTCCGCTAGAAAATCTTAATTTTAAGATTGGAAATAACCTCTTCTGAGAATGTACCTGTATTTATAACTTAACGAAGTGAAAGTAAAAGACAGATTCTTTGGCCCCAGGTGATATTTATCTCTTAAAAGTAGGGGTCTTTCATGGCAGCAAGGCCCAACTTTAAAATCCTTCCCATGATAAATTTTAATGCCAGGTGCAACGTATATGTTCTTAATTAAGTGCTCTTTTGGTAAAATCACCCCCTAAACCTGCTTTTGATAAGTGCTAAATACCACTTCATCAAAACAGCTTCTCGTACAAAATATACAGTGAAGGTCAAGGCTATAAACCCCCTCAGGAAACAGTATGGAAATTATGAGAAATTGACTTTGATAAGTTCAGAGATCTAAACAACGAAAGACAACTTGTAAGTTCTGATACAGTTAAACCAGTTTTAATGTGTTATTCTGAAGATTTAATATGGTTCTTGGATAAATGGATCTCTGAGACAAAAAATTAGGGCTTTATAATCAGCACTTGAGTAGCTCTTGCTACTCACCAAGTATTAGCAGAAGTAGGCTTTTAGACACAGTTTTGTTATTGATTGTGTAATAATAGGCAGAGCGAGCTATGGAATTGGATGCTGTCTCATTTATCTTATTGATTTTTTCTGTTGTATGACTGCCATTTGGTTTTAGCGTCAATTGAAGTTTTTTTTTTCAATTACACTTCATAAATTAGCTGTAAAAATGTTCTGGAAATTTTTTTGAATAAGAAGTGCATTTGAAAAGGTTTTTTTGTTAATGAATTTGGAGGTACTTTGAATATTTCATTTATGGTGTAGAATTTGAAGTCTTAGCAGTTCGAAGGACAGTATTATTCCAAACTTATGTATTTTTTTCCACAAATGATCAGTTGTTGAAATAGAGACTATAGTTGAACATTAAAACTGCTAGAAAATTATAAATGTTCTTGCTGAAGTTACATGAAATCGTCCTTGCTGCTAGATTGATAGACAAATTAGTACTGCTTATTATTTTTTTTTTTAATGCATGCTTGCTTTTAGATTGAAAGACAATTGTACTGTCAGAAAAAAGGGTTTTGTTGAAACTGGATGAAAAACCCTTTGCATGTAGACCAATAGACATTTTACTGCTAAGAAATTTATTTCTAGTTTTTATTGAAAGTACTTGAAATGGCTCTTGCTGTTAGAGTGACAGACAGCCTCCCCGGTAGTTAACAGGGTTTTCATTGAGTAGGCAGATTAACCTTTGCTTTAAAAGTAGTTTTGTTGAAGGCAGTCATTTGAATTGCAGTTTACAAGGTTAACAAAACTGAAGTTTTATATATCTGAAGTTTTTGGTATTACTTTTGTGTAAAGCAAATGTTGTCATTGTCATATGTGTAATCATTTGGGTTTGCAAAATTTTACTCCTGTATGATTTCTGTTAGAAGTATCTTGAAAAAATGATAGATATTCTTATCTTACTCAGTGGATTGTTAAAACATTACTGTAATCAAATATATCTTTAGACCTTTGAGCTATGTTATATTATTACTGTATGAGATGATTACTAGTAAATATTCAAAGTGTGAATTTTGCATTGTTTATTTCCTGTATGCTGTTGCCAAAAAGTTAAATGAAAGTCTTTTTATTCGGAAATCTGGAAAGGTCCTCTTGAATCTCTGATCAACCAGTAAAACAAAAAACAATTAAACCAAAGTTTGCTTTTTATTTATTTGCTATTCTTTGGTAAGAAAGGAAATAGCTTTAGAATTAAAAATAGCCTTGATGTGGCCTGATGGGTGACATACCATGTTGTCAAGGATGTTGATACATTCTTCAAACAAGCCACATCAGAACTTATTTTTATTTCTGAAGCTATTTACATCAAGTATTCACAGTCTGTGGCAATCTGAATATAAGACAGGTTTACTGAGTGACAGGCCGACTTGACATTTCAAAGAATGTTTTTGAAAAATTGCTTTTCTTTAAAGTTTTCTTCCATTGAGTTGTTGGCACCCTGAGTGTGAGAGAGGTGCTTAAATTTCTAGTTTTCTCTGAATGTTAGCGTGATGTGTGAGGTTGGGGTGGGGCACACAGGGTGTGAGTGATTAAGTTTCTTGATGCATATAAAAACTATTGGGTCAAAGCATAAGCAAATTTTTTTTTTTTTTTTTTTTTTTTTTTTTTTTTTTTTTTTTTAGTAATAAAACAGGTGAAATTTTTCATTTTATTATACTACTGATGATTTACCTAGGGTCGTCGTACACTTAAATTTGGTCTCAAAAGTTTAGACCAGTTTTCGCGCTGAAGTAACTTTGTAAGACAGGGCCCTGGTCACTAATACATATGAACTTTCCAAATCCTCCTCACTCTGAATAATGACCATCTATACAGCTTTTTAGCAAAATTCCTCTCTTTAAACAACCTCATCTGTCTTTTTTCTCTGCTCGTCCAATATTTTCTCTGTCAACAAGACGGAGAGCAAAGATCACTTAGTGTGACAGAAAGGTTGCATGCCTAAGTCATAAAATATGTGAACTTTGTAGCCAGGTCCTGTTCCTCATGCCATTAACTTCAGTTTTAATACCATGCCATGACTGTCAACTTTGTTCAATTCTTTTTTCCACATGTGTGAAAGATAAACTGAAGAGCCGTACGTGGAGATTTTTATGTTTAGAAGCTGCCTCCCCCCCCCGCCACACCCGAGACTTAGGCCTCATCTTTACAATGCAAATTAAAAGCACCTGTGTAAAATGAAAATGTCAAAAATAAAGACTGATAATACATGCCAAGTTATAAAGGAGCCACAGATACAGAATTTAACATAAAAAAACAGTGCAGATTCCCTGTAATGCTTATTAATCACTACTACCAATTTCTTATATGACTCAGTCAATTAATTCCACATTTTTTATAACCCTCTCAATTGATCTGAATGGCAAAGAAGCTAGACCTAATTTCCTGAAGTTTTGACTCAGATCAGACATTTTATGGTCAAAAGGGCAGTTTGCCCCCCTCCCCAAGCTCCACTGCCTAAAAGGGTTTCTAGTTGATGATAGGGTCACAATAGTTCGAAGTTGAACCATAAAATATACCTGTCTTAGGTTGGCTGTTCTAGTACCTATATGGCGGTGTCTGTAAAAGAATGCCACTTGAACTTTATGTTGGGATATGTCCACATAGCTGAGGGTATGGGTGACTCTGTTTGTTTACACACACTGTCAATCCCTTGTGTGGTCAGGGGCCAAAGAGAGGAAAATAAACACCCCCAAAATTGTTTTTAAAATTGATTTAAAATTCTGATATTCTTTTTTACCTTGACCAAAATTTCAGCATTTGCAAGCTGTGTTCATATGTTGAGCCAATTATATTTGAGCTAGACCAAACAAATATAAAATGCCTTCTTCCATGTTTAATGTAACTCTCTGGAAATTGGCTGTAATATTGAAATATATTTGCTAAAGTGAATGGCTTAAAAAAAATAGAACATTCAGAGTGAATCCAAACA
Source organism: Lingula anatina (assembly GCF_001039355.2). The sequence continues at coordinate 34,004 of NW_019773847.1, read as the reverse complement.
ACTTTAAGATCACTTAATCAGCTTCCTTTTCTCCACCCTACAAGCGACAGAACATAAAAAATGTTTTCTCCAATAAATGATCACAGTAATAAAACAAGTGCAGTATTTATTAGGGTATCTTTATTAGTCTAATAACCAGGGTTTATTTCCAGACACAGACACAACTTTGACACTCCCCTTTTTCCACCCTCCTGTCAAAGCTGTGAATGTTTTTTCCCCTCTTGTGTCAGGTCTCTTTAGACGGCTGAAATTCTGACATCTGAGGCACTGCAGGCAGTGATGGGAAGACATTGATGTCCTCCTATGAGAAAAACCACTGCTGAAAATCAGGAATGTGTGAGGACAGCTCTGAAAAAAAAAGAAAAGATAATAAATCACACTGATTTAATTAGTGTCAAATAACAAGAAAGAAATAACATTTGGATTTGATGATAGTTGTCAGGATGCTGATTAAGATTGCTGGAAGGGAATTTACTAAGATAGTTCTTTAGTACTGTTAGTGAGAGGTAAAAAGAAAGAGATAAGGGATGATTATATTACTTATCAAATCTGTTTTTATTTTATTTTTTCTAAGTGAAAGATTTGATATCTCCTGGGGTGGGGGGGTCCTGATTTCTGTAATCATTTAATTAACACTAATGATAACATTGTTCCTGTATAAATTTATTAATGGATATAACTCATGACTATTCATCTTTAATTGAAAAATAGTTTTAGAATTGTTCAAACTCCTCTAGGTATTAAGAACAGATATAATGATATCATGTTCATACCCCGATTTCCCTGGGGTCCTGGGTGAGGAGGGGCAAGGGCCACATAACAGGATCAGTTACATTTCCCCATGGTATGCAGGGTGCGTTAATATTCAGATAAGTGGCCACACCATGTGTACTTAAATGATGATGCAAAATATCTCTTTGATTAACTTTGACAGCTGGACTTCTGATTATGATAAACAGGAATTACATCCTGTTAGAGAAGAGGTGTCTTGTTACTATATTACATAGTTAATATTTGAAGGTGCAGCATGTCATTTCTCTTTGATGAGCTGTATACTCACTTGTGATCTTGATAGATATTCAACTTAGAAAGTTTCCATTAATGTGTGTGTAGTAATAATAACAAAAAATAAGAAGAAGAAGAAGTTTTTTGTAGCTTATATAAATCACCAGTGTACACTATGGACCTCTGAACTGTTTGTCATAAATAAATAAGGTTATGAATTTGTTAAAACACTACTAATAAATCTACTACTAAAAAAACTTTACATAACCGTACAAAATAGCCAAAACTGAACCTTATATTTAAACCTACAATAAACTTGTCAAGATTTTTTCTGGTTCAATTGTGATAACATTCCAAGAAGGAGGAGATGAAGTTTCTCTTTTGTTCCCATTGTCTGCTCTTCCTTGCTTTCAAAATAATACAATGACATTCTTGAAAGTCCCAGTTTGTAAATCAAAAATGTCAAATTAGTCATTGTTTAGCATGTACTCAAAAGTGGGATTTAGCAACCAAAAGTGGGTATCAGTCTTTTTTGATTCTTATGAAGAAAGGGGTGGTATCTTCTGTGTGTCTATTCTGTCAAATTTCTGTCATTAAATAACAATTGCCACAAGTCACAGAGCACAGTTAAAAGATCATGTGAAAAGAAATGAGGCACGTGTGGTAACCCCCTTGTGTAGCCTTACTGGTCGGAACATGATTCAGTCCGCCTCAGGAAAAGCCAGTGTATCATCTTACAGCTTGAGCTTAGTTTAGTGTAGAGGTAGGGACTGTAGATCTGAATTCTGAGCCAAGTCTACGGACCACGTGCGTGCATGTTTAAGTACGTGAGGTGTGCATTCAGAGGTGACTGCGGCGCAAGTATGATAACATGTTGATACGGACCACTAAACACAGGAGGGCAACATGTAGCTAACAAGTGCTACATTTTTTTTCATCCGGATAAACATATTTTCTGGGGCACTGCACATTCCGTAGGTGGGTCAGGCATAGTCAGCTGATTCTTTACTCTGGAACAAGTCATTTATTCTGCTCCACCCTTCTCTAAGAGTTCATAAAACCTCTGTGATACATTTGCTGGAAAATTCTAGTCTGTGTTAAAATCAGCTGATGGGAATATTGAGAATAGCTATAGAGGAACCAGGTGTGGTGTATGATTACTACAGGTAAATTAAACAGTAAAGTGGTCTCCTCTTCAGAGTTAACATTATCTCTGATCAACCTTGGATGTTGTGATAGTTGTTATATATGTATTCCCAAGCACAGGAAGGATGCCAAGTTCGAAGAAGGTACAGTACATGTACAGTCATTCCCATTGGTTCTGCTCATAAGTATGTGACCTTGCTGGAATCCTTCACAGGTTGAGTAATAACTATCTCAGAATAGAAAATAGTTGGAAACTCAGGTGTTTGCTTCATCCTTAGACTGTGATTTGGCTTAGCAAGCAACAGAGAAGACAGGTATATAACCCACACAGTGATGGGCGCATATATGTGAGGTGTTATTCCTAGGACTATATACATGCCAAGAGATTTAGGGAAGAAATTTCTGCTTGGCAGTGTGTGGATTATATGTACGCCGATGACATACATGTTGACTTAAGCTAAAAAAAAGTACTGTGGACTTATATGATATCATCTGTACATGGACTATTCATAGATATACACTGTGTCTATAGGCTGAATTTGAAAGACTGCTGTTATCTCTAGTTACTGACTCTTAACAACATGGCTCAAAATCCTCAACCTAAAAAGAGGATCATCATGAGGATAAGGTCCCAGGGGTCCCGGGAGTTACCCCCTCAGCCTCCAGGGTCTCCTAGTGGGGGGAGCCCCAAGATGGGGGCCAAGAACTTACAGCAGAAGTTTGCCAAAGTGAATTTTGGGACAAAGAACCCTAAACTGTCAGACTTTGAGAAGTGTTTCAATGAATTTACGGATGAATTCAAACACTATCATGGCTCCACAGATGAGGAGAGTGAAGAGCATAAAGGCAAACGTCCGCCATTGCAGAGAAGTGACCATGACACAGATTCCAAAGGTCAAGGTCATCCTGAAGATCAGAGCTTTGGTGAAGGTGAACCCTGCGGTAAGAAGTTTCAAGATATTTTCTCTCCGTTTGATGCTGAGTGTGATCCCTTTGGCATGCAGCATGAGTTTGATAAAAAATCTAGACCACACCTGAGACGTACTCGCTCCAGGGACAAAAGTAAGTCTGCCTTTAGTGACAGTTTCTTTTCCTCCCCCAAAATGGAGGACATTTTTGGAGAAAGTTCCTCTTCTTCATGTAGAAAAAAGAAACCAAGTTTCTTTGAGGAATTTGAAACTATGAGCAGTGCCATTATGGAGGAGTTTTTCAGTGATAAGCCTCCGGGAGAAAGATGGAAGACTTGTGCTGAAAAATTTGGAGATTTAAATCTCGATTCAGATGATTCAGACGATGACAAGTTTTTCTCGCACAGTTCATTCTTAGGCAAGCGTGATAAAAAAGATAAGAAGCAATCAAAGTCTTGTCCATCTTGCGGTCAGAAGAAACGGTCAAAGCAGACTCCAGCCACCTGTGATCATTGTGATTCTGCCTGTGATGATAGTAAGTCCTTTTCTTGACCTTTGACCTTGGTTGACCTAGTTTATCATGACCTAGTGATGGTGGTGGTGTTTTCTGCTGCTCACTGTGACTTCGTCTGTCAATTTTCGTTCAAGTTCTTGATGTTGGATCAGCTGTTCACTTTTTTCCCCACTTTGCTGGCATCACTTCTTGTGTTGGATGTACCTGTATCAGGCATTCACAATCTTCTTTAACCAAAACTTCTAAAACATCTTAGGAGTGTGTAAAACTAACAGTCTTCTGTCATGGAAGTATAAAACTAACCACTCACACTTTTGGAGTATATATATTCTTTGGATGAAAAACATTTTGATAATTGATCTGTTTGAAGAATCTGTGTTACTTTTCTTACCTGGATATCTTATAACATTTTTTATCAAATTTTTTTTTTTTTAATTTTCTTTATACATTTATTTGGTTATTTTTACTTAAAGGATATTACTGTCTTTGCTTATTTTTTTGTGCTTTGATTATTAATTATGCTTTAATATATGCACTCTTTGCTTAATATCCCCCCTTTGATGTTATTCCACAGTATTTTATAGTTTTATTTTTATTATTTCTCCTCATGAATATGTACGAGTCTTGCACAGTTGCTTTTATTCACAAATACTTTTAAACCTTGCTAAAATTTGGCTCCCTTTCTTTTACCTACTGTATTATCAATTATCAAATGAGACAAAATTAATTTTACTTTTGGAAATATATATATAACAAAAAGACCAGCAACAACTTCTATCTCCTCCTTCTTTCCAGCCCCTATCTTCCCAAAATAAAAATTATATAATGTTTAGAAAGAAATCATTTTTCGATGCTTCATAATAAGGTTGTACTAGTACTTGATTTTCTTTAAATTTTATTTACATTATTCCACTGCAGGAGACAAGTAGGTATTGTAGATTATTTAATTATAACAGTATTTACGGAAGGGAATAATATTTTGGTAGGTCTGGTTCACCATATTCCTGTTCATTTGGCAGTGCGTGCAGTTTTATCTGATATCTTGTATACATTTATCCATGTGGCTTTGTTAACATATGCAAAACAGAAATCTCTTTTCTATATTTACATCACTTCTTAAACATCAAATGTAGCTTCCTTTAAAGCCAACTCTGAGTCTCACTGATGCTTAAAAAAAACATTTTCTGGAATTTTCCATGGTTTTCAGAGAATTTCATTAAATGTCAGACATTTTTATCGATTTTTTTCAAAGCAGTTTGCCAAAGGTCTCCCAAACTGAAATGAGCAGACGTCAATTAGTCATCCATTATGTGAAAAAAAATCTTTCAAAAGATAAGTGCATAGATGTGCATGATGCAACAGTCATCTGTTTTGGGAAGATAAATGACTTATTTTTCTGTCTCTCTTTCAAACCAGATCACCATTTTTTTCTTTTGCCAAATGGCATCTACGTAAATAAACAGGAAAAA
>NW_019773846.1:19863-40165 GCF_001039355.2 Lingula anatina | reverse complement strand
ATGGAGTCAAATTTTGTTTACAGAGAATAATAGGCTTAGTATGGTATCTTCACCCACTGATTCGCGGCACTTTCTGAAAGTTCATCACGATATATGTATGTACCAAATGGCACAAGAAACTCTTTTAACAGATTTGAAATATCTTAAAGCATGAACACAGTGCTAAGATTCCAGCAACCTGCTCATTTTAGAGAAGATCTCTTAGTTCCAGCAAAGTCTACAATGCTCAAGGAAGAGGCGCACATAGTATTGGCCAATTTTTCAGTCTAAATGGTGCAAAACCAACCAGTTCCATGAATTCTTTATTGCATTTTCAGAAAGTGTCTTCCAAAGTAGAAAAATTATCTTAACTTTCCAATTACAAATTCTAAACCATCTGGTTGTGTAAAAGTGGCAAGTCATTATTCACAAACCAGACAGTCTTAAGATGAATTCTCCAGTTTTCAAAAAACGCATTTCAAGAACAAACAGGAAGAAAATTTCCACTAAAATACCTAACTTAATCTTGCATACATCTGTCTACCAGTGCAGAGAGGGAGATAGTTTCAACATGGTCAATCAGCTGATGATTCTTTCTGCAGGGTCTGAGAAAATGTGTCTAACACACTGACTGAAAATTTCTGCTTAATGAACAGCTGTGCAAAGGAGAAACTCAGACATCTACCCACTGTCTGGAAACGTTTGAAGTGATATTGTGGGAGCATTTTCTGTTAATTTTCAACTGGCTGGTGCATTACTTGGTACTAGTATCTGCTTTAGTGGCTTTTAACATGCATGAAGTAACAAAATATTGTATCTAGGATCAATTGCTCCAAGAGTGGATTTTTCACTGTTAAAAAATTAATCATTTATGACAATTTAGCTTGATTTTGATGAAATATCTGACACAGAACAACAATTATGCTAAGTAAACTGAATATTTTATCACAAAGATGTCACTGCAGCAGTCACTAATAAATATGATACACCCATTCTTCAATACTGATTGCGATCCACTCACAGTTCGGTGGGCATGGCACTACTTGAGTGAATTTATTAATAAGTTATGTAGTAAAGTAGTACAATGACAATGTCATAAAATTCATTCATTCTTTTTTTTCACATTTCAAAGCATCATAACCTGCCAAAAACATTCATTCCTAGTGAGCACTATTACCAAGTTGCTATTACTAAGCACTGTCTTTTATCATCATAATAGTGAACTATACTTCTAACCATTGCACTGAAAGAAAGGACTTTGTATAAATACCCAGTATCTCACCATCCCTGTCTTTTCGACCAGGCACAGCTGTAATTTACCATTCCAAACTTCCCGCTGACTTTTATGGCTTCTCCATTCAATCTTGCCTATTGTCACGATGCCATACAAATGGATTCGCAGTCATATATCTAATGGCGCAGCAGCATGTGTTTGCAGGGTTCAGTCACAGACTAATGGACACCATTTCCAGGTATTTTCCACCATCTTCCTTGTTTTTCTTTGAATTGCTGGGTGTGATTCAGACAGTGAAACCTTACAGAAATCAGTTTCTCTTTTTTTCTATATCCAAGTGCAGCTTTCAGGGTTTCATTCTCATATATGTCCTATAGATATAATCAGATCACAACCATTCTTCAACCTTTCTCCCCATCTCGAAATACAAAATATATGGGTTAAAGGGATTAAACGAAGTATGATTTATTGACCCAGAGTAAACATCAATCTTTTGACTCACCTCCGCCCCATCCCAACTGACCTTGGTCAGCCTGGATGTCCAGAGGTGACCACTTCCTCAGCTTTGCTCATGGTTATTTGCCAAGAACTCAATATTTTTACACTTTCTCTGTATATTAACCAAACACTGCTTCTTTATTTATATACCAAACTTATAGTGGACACATGGTGTAGACATTCTTTAATTGATTCTTCTCTGCTTTGTTGATATCAATAGTGGCCCAAGGTAAGAATTATGTTTGAGTGTGGTGTTTGACAAAAGTTTTCTGTATTATGAGGAGGGAAATTTGTGTGTGACCAATGTTTGGCAAATTAGTGATCCTATACAGTTATGATACAAGCACTGAAGAACAGGTCCCTCTTAAATATAAAATGATCACTTTTTAAATATGGATGCACTATGGTGACTTGACAAGATATCTAGAATTATATCAGAGTGGCATGTGACCATATTATACCATAATTGTGCCAGCAGCAAAATGCCAGTGGTCATCCATTGACCACTTAAAATACCACAACCATGTCCAATATCAAACAAACATATCCATTAACTCTTATTGTTGTGAATTTGGGAACCTGCAGCAACTTACAACACCACTCATGAAGGCATTTATGCAGACATCAAAAGAACAACATGTTTCATTTACATTGCTCACTTTGCATTAACATTGCAGTCTTGTCGCAATAACTTTATCCCCAGTGGTCAGTTTCAATTAAAACCAATGGCCATAATGGTCCTACGCTAATGGACATTTCAGCCAGTCATGTCCAAAACAATTGTTAATTATTTGATGTCAAAAAGAAGGGTTCTCTTTAAGTGCAGTTGTCAAGTTACAATGTTTCATGATGGGTCCTCATTAAAGGTGTTCCACGGTCCATTCATCTTCCTGCTGATAATGTCCATTAAGTGGCTTGACCACCGGTTTAAGGAACAGCAAAATTATTAACCTGTGGTCCACTCATGGCAGCTTTTTATTGTTTCTCCACATGAATGAAAGTCGTATCGTATCATCCACTGCCTCTGCCAGAGAACCTTGCTCTCTTTGTTCCATTCGGCCAATCTAGATGGAACTATATCCCTGTGCAGTAATGAGGGGGTTTAATTGCATCTCATCTTGATTGAAGTCTTTTGTGATATCAACGCCACTTTTACAAAAGACAACATTGTGTCATTTGAGGAAAACTTCAGGAGGGCAATTTCAGATACAGTAATGATGTTTTTAATTATAATTTTACCTGATTAAATCTCTCTTACTTTTACACACACACACACACACACAAAAAAAAAAAAAAAAAAAAAAAATCCCAATGGAAAAAAGTACACTTCAAAGTGCACTAGTAGCACAGTAATAACACCTTTGGACATATCACAGCATTTGCACACAGAAAGCCAACAAAGCATTCAGCATAGCATTAAAGCACTGAGCAGCTTAATGGAAGTTTCACCTTTTTCTGATATGATAAATAGATGAGCCGCAAGCTATGCTGTGTTTAGCTTAAGGTATGATACTGCTGGCATCTTATTACCAATCTGTAACCATAATCCTAACATCCTGTGACTTAAGAAGTCAACTAAATCATTAGGATACATTCACCTATGCCAGAGTACTTAAATCACTTCCATCTCTAATCAGATTCCACTGTCTGAATAGATTAGTTTGTCATAAATGGTTTGAAATCAATTTTGTTGTATCCAGAGAAAAAAAGGGACAAATGTTAATAATGTATCCTTATCCCCCCAAAAAAGTCATGGTCATCATACATAGCTTATATATTTTGATAAATATTATTATTATTATCTGGTTGAAAAAGTCTCAAAGATCTCCAACATCAAACAACTGAATGCGGAACTCCTGTACATCATCAGTAACTTGTCTCTTCCTCCACTGACCCATATCTTAGGTTCTTTAGGTCTCGCTGATAAGCCTCCAAGGAATATATTTATGCTGTACTATGTCTTGAATATTTTCCTCCCATTTCCTTATAAACAATATCCACCTTAAACTGCTGTAACACTCCACTCCAACCTTGGGTTTCACTCATCAAGTACAGCGAAGGGTGGGCATCAGTAAATATAAACAATCAAAGATTTCACCAAGATTTGAGAAAAAAAAACGGGGCTTACCTTGAAAGGGTTAAATCCAATTTGGTGTTGTTATCCTCCTTGATCTTTCTGTGCTCTGGCGTGAATACAGCTTACTTATTATTTATCCACACCTCCAAAGTCTCCGTTCGCTCTCACTCGATCTACCTCCTCTGGCAACTGTAAGACCTGGAATATACGCAAAGCATACTATCCTCTTAATCTCATTATATTGGGTCAATACCATTCTGAGGTGGGGAGGAAGTCATGCCGAGAGCCTATTAAGCCAGAGTGGGTTATTCCAAGTTTGGAAAGGGGGGACAGGCTGTTCTTTGGTGTTCCTGGAGGTTTCTTTAAATTTTTTTTTTTTTTTTTTTGATAAAGTGGGAAGAAGTCATGTTTAATTTGTTTTGTTTCATTACTTTTTCCTACAAACTGATTATTTAAAGTTTACATTTCTTTGCCAGATGGACTTCTTATTTCTGAATGCTGATACATGAAAAATTTTGGTAATATGTGCTCTAGCTGGCTTGCTCACGGTGTGTGTGTGTGTGTGTGTGTGTGTGTTTGTGTGTGTGGTGTATTGGTGTATGCAGTGTGTGTGTGTGTGTGTGTGTGTGTGTGTGTGTGTGTGTGTGTGAGAGAGAGAGAGTCGCAGTAATTACAACCTCAAATAAATCAGATAGCCATCTCCAATTATAAACATTAATATTACAATCACAAAAGCAATGTTTTTATAACCACAACCTTCCACATACCACAACATCCATTATTAAGCAACTCTATCCAACCAGTCTCTTAATAACTCATTAAGAAGTGTGCTGCTAAGTGCCATCAATTCCTGACAACAATACCTAAGAGACAGCAGTAAATCTGGGTGACAGGTAGTGCAATTCAACAGGTACAGACTATTACTCCACTAAATCTTTATTGCCTCAGTCACTTAATGGACAAAACCACAGAGGGTGACACTATCACCTGAGATAGGTGAAAAACAGTCCTCGCTCATCAAAATACCCTCAAATGGCTCTCAAAGAATACAGTAAGTGCCCTGACATCTGAGGTATTATCATATAATTTTATGTGTCCCTTAATTGTCCCTTAAACTACACAATGGGGCCATGAGACTGGATAACCAATTACACCAGACAGCCAGCACCACTACTACTTGTACTTCTTAGGATGGGACATTTCAGTTGTTCACTCCCCTGACAGTTGATGGAGAGATTAAATAACACAATTCTCCCTATAAAAGTGGAGCCAAGACCTTAAGTGCAGGGGAAATAATGCAATCAGTTGTTATATTAAGTTGACTCATCTCGTCTTGATTGTCAGTGAAGGAAGATTGGAGTGACGGGGTATCCAGTGTCACTCACCGTAGGTGGATAGGTTTAATACCTTTTTCTTTTCTTCTCTGGTCTTTCTCTTTGAATTAACTTTTTATCTTCTATTACACCATCCCTGTATTTCTAAAAATAAGCTTTTTTAAAATGCCCTTTTTTAACTTTTACTTCAAATGTGTCAAAATGTTTTGCTTTTCATTAATGTATCTCTTCATTTAGAATGATTTCTTAGTTATTCTAAATGTATTAAATTTCTTTAAATGACAAGTTTTAAACTAGAGCAAATCCTTATATTCTAAAAATCCTTGTTTTCTTAAAAACCACTTGAAAGTTTTTACTTGATACTAAAAAAAAACTTAAACAGTGATGATTTTTTAATATATAAGAACTCACCAAAAACCACTCATGCATTAAAAAAAAGTCAGTCAGGAGGCTTTGAGTCAGTCCAGAAATAAAGTCAATTTTTTTCTCTTTTCCTTTTTTATCAATAATGATCACATGATAGGTACATTAGGTGGTTAAGGTAAAAAGACAAACGCGTTGGTGGTGAGGACAAACCAGTATAATATATTCCATAATGTAAAATGTCCCTCAATCTCTGTCAGAGTGCAAACCCAGGTTCAAAATGGGGCCCAGTTCAAATGGCAACCAGAGGGGGGGAGGGGGGTGGGTGGGTTCAAAACTGATCCCTTTCAGTGAAATTCTGGATCCACTCCCATTCCTGTCACAGGTCATATTAATAACAAAAGCATATCTAGCCCTCCAGTCTGAAGAAGTATAAATGTCCAATGGAAACAAATACAGTTTACATTGCAAAACTGCCTCTTTAAAAAAATGTCCATGTAGATGCTTTTGTGCTTGTGGATGCTTCCTAGTCTCAAAGATGATAGACATGAGTTTATTATTATTAGAACATCAACATTCAGAGATATCACACCACAGAACATGTTTTCCAAGTGGGAGGTGTGAAAAGGCACAGTAAGTGACGAGGTAAATACTGAAATGACATTACCAAACATCACAGGGTGATAACACAGTTCAAATGCTCAGTCACCAGACTCTGATTGGGTGTTATTAAATGGTCTGTTTGGGATAAATATCATATGTGTTTGCTTTGACTAAATCATAACTTGCTAACATTTGATTTCTGGTTCTGAAAAAGTGGATTTTTGCATCCCCGTATAGTTGACCCAAAGTGAAATATGGCATATATTAGAACCTAGGTCAAATTTCGATTCAGAGTAGCCATTTCCAGCAAAAAGGGCAATTCTTTGTGCCCCCCCCCCCTCCCCAACCCCCAGTCTACTGGCCTGATACTACACATTTTGGGAACTATGCTTATGTCAATCAACTGTTTTAAATCATTGACATCCAGTACAAAGCACATAATTAAATTTGGTGTCACTTGTCTCCATACCCCCCTAAATACACCTATTGTTAGTGAGTCACACCAGCCTAAAATCTTGGAATTACATCCAAGTCCTGTTATAATAATTAACACCTCATCAAATCCTCTTTACCTGTGACACAATGATGGATTGCTATTGTTGGCAGGTATTTGCTATGGTTACTGTTATAATAGCCTTATTATGCAACCGAAGATAATTTGGTTACATGGTTACGTTTGGAAAGATTGAAGGAAGAAATGAGAGAGAGAAACAGAGAATAGGATGGAATNAGTTATTCTAAATGTATTAAATTTCTTTAAATGACAAGTTTTAAACTAGAGCAAATCCTTATATTCTAAAAATCCTTGTTTTCTTAAAAACCACTTGAAAGTTTTTACTTGATACTAAAAAAAAACTTAAACAGTGATGATTTTTTAATATATAAGAACTCACCAAAAACCACTCATGCATTAAAAAAAAGTCAGTCAGGAGGCTTTGAGTCAGTCCAGAAATAAAGTCAATTTTTTTCTCTTTTCCTTTTTTATCAATAATGATCACATGATAGGTACATTAGGTGGTTAAGGTAAAAAGACAAACGCGTTGGTGGTGAGGACAAACCAGTATAATATATTCCATAATGTAAAATGTCCCTCAATCTCTGTCAGAGTGCAAACCCAGGTTCAAAATGGGGCCCAGTTCAAATGGCAACCAGAGGGGGGGAGGGGGGTGGGTGGGTTCAAAACTGATCCCTTTCAGTGAAATTCTGGATCCACTCCCATTCCTGTCACAGGTCATATTAATAACAAAAGCATATCTAGCCCTCCAGTCTGAAGAAGTATAAATGTCCAATGGAAACAAATACAGTTTACATTGCAAAACTGCCTCTTTAAAAAAATGTCCATGTAGATGCTTTTGTGCTTGTGGATGCTTCCTAGTCTCAAAGATGATAGACATGAGTTTATTATTATTAGAACATCAACATTCAGAGATATCACACCACAGAACATGTTTTCCAAGTGGGAGGTGTGAAAAGGCACAGTAAGTGACGAGGTAAATACTGAAATGACATTACCAAACATCACAGGGTGATAACACAGTTCAAATGCTCAGTCACCAGACTCTGATTGGGTGTTATTAAATGGTCTGTTTGGGATAAATATCATATGTGTTTGCTTTGACTAAATCATAACTTGCTAACATTTGATTTCTGGTTCTGAAAAAGTGGATTTTTGCATCCCCGTATAGTTGACCCAAAGTGAAATATGGCATATATTAGAACCTAGGTCAAATTTCGATTCAGAGTAGCCATTTCCAGCAAAAAGGGCAATTCTTTGTGCCCCCCCCCCCTCCCCAACCCCCAGTCTACTGGCCTGATACTACACATTTTGGGAACTATGCTTATGTCAATCAACTGTTTTAAATCATTGACATCCAGTACAAAGCACATAATTAAATTTGGTGTCACTTGTCTCCATACCCCCCTAAATACACCTATTGTTAGTGAGTCACACCAGCCTAAAATCTTGGAATTACATCCAAGTCCTGTTATAATAATTAACACCTCATCAAATCCTCTTTACCTGTGACACAATGATGGATTGCTATTGTTGGCAGGTATTTGCTATGGTTACTGTTATAATAGCCTTATTATGCAACCGAAGATAATTTGGTTACATGGTTACGTTTGGAAAGATTGAAGGAAGAAATGAGAGAGAGAAACAGAGAATAGGATGGAATTTTATAAGCAATAGGTAAACAATTTTTCCACAGAAGAAAGCGCAAGAGCCTCAAAATATCGGTAAAAGTTCATGATAACAACTGAAACACTGGAAAATGTTCACCAAAAGTTCTGCCTGAAAATGTAGACATCATATCTATCAGCATGCAACTCATCCATCTCTTACTTTTTTTTATCCTTGTCCAAATAAAAATGTAAACAATTTCCAAAATATATTCATCACACAGACACCTCTGCCTGAGCCAAGGCTATCTTTTACAGCGGTCCACTTTGAAGCTCTTTGATGGGCTGTCAGTTTGATTGACAGCTCAAGATGTCAGGTCAGATGCTAAATTGAAATGGCGCAGTTAATAACTGTTGATGGAATTTTAGCATTTGATGTGAAGGCCGATCAAAAGATGGGTTTTCCATCTTTTCTGGGTGGTGGGGCTACAGACAGGGATGTTCCTGGTAACTCCCGACATGATTTTCCGGAATGTGAGTCTTTAAAGTTTGATTCTTTTTCCAGCCATGCCGGCAAAAGGCAAACAGATAGACTGTCATGGAGTGCTTTTTGTTATCTGAGCTAAGGCCTGTGGCAAACATTTTCAAAAGAAACGGGAGGGTTCCTTTTTGGAAAAAAAATCTTTTGTACAATGAGAAATGATACAGAGACTGGATCAAAAATATGATCTAGAGTAGACCAATTCTGAGCCCAAAGGACAATTTCTTCAGAGCACCTACTCCCACCCCCTGAAGGCCCTTGCATAGTAATAGGCAAAAAAGGGGGGTTTTGAAGGGGATGGTTGAAAGGTTAAGCGTGGAAAACAGACAACTATGGTTGAATAGTTTATAATAGTAATATGGACTTTTACAAAACAGGTCTGCTTTTTCTACAGCTGATTTATTTTTTCCCATGGGTTAAAATGGACTACATCTATTCGGTCTTAAACTTCAGACCACCCCGTTTATCAGCAGATGGCACTTGATGACAAAGGGTGTGACAAGTTTCACACCACTGCATCTGATACCTACCGCCAAATACCGAATGACCCAAGTTTTTTTTCCATCAAACAGAGGAGTTTGTCAACAGTTTTGTTGCTGGCCTCGCCTCACACCTTCCCTTGAGTGGATATGAATAAGAGCGGAAGGTGGAGGAAAGAAAACAGTTATCTGTCTGAATAAACATATACATTACACAGCTGGTAGTTGTCTGGGTGAGAACTGGGAAACAGTAGATGAATGATAGAAATGTGTGTAACTTTGGGCATGTTGATGAGAAAATCTTTTTTTCTTCCATTTTAATGCGGTTTCAATATGTGCTGATTTATCATTCTCATTGATTTCCCTTGTTCATCCATGCTACTTCAATACTCTTCCACGACTCTCTCCTTTGTGCATATTTCACCTTGTTTATTCTAACAAAATCAATTATGGATCTTAATTTTAGAAAAAAATATTAATCAGTCAGTTTTCGTGACATGGAATGTGCGTGCGTGCGTGTGCGTGTGTGTGTGTGTGTATGTGTGTGTGTAGTTTGAGGGCCCCTGTCTGAAACTCAAAATTATAACCAGCTTGTCACAAGTATGAAAATATTGAACTCACCAGAAAATGAATTATGCTGAAATAGACGGTAAAAAAATTGTGTATAACAGTGATTAAAATTTTTAGCCATCAAACTCAACTGTCAAAAATATTTTTCCAAGTCTGGTACCAAATCTGCTAGGGGTTTACATGTATCTCTGAATAATGACTGCAGTCCCCCTTTAATCTCTAGTCAAGCTGGCAATTTCAACTGCGGTTAACTTCACTAATACTAGTGTGAATGGCCCTTATCTACCACTGTGTGTATGTGCGTGTATATGTGCATGTGTGTGTGTGAGTGTACATGATCCTGTGCACGCTTCTACATACTTGTATCCTTATCAATCCGCCTGTAGCGTACCTTTTCCCTTGCAACAGGGCTGCTTAAAATTCAGCTCTTTTCTAGCCCGTTGCAAAATAAAGTGTTAACTTTTTTATCCTTGAGGCAGTTTTGTCTCTCTATCTCCCCCTCTCCCAGTAGTCAAATATCTAGCAGGTGGACTGTAGCCTTCAGTGAGGAGATGGTCACCAGTGATAACCCTCTCTACCACGGATCACTTGACTGACAAGAAAAATATCCAATCACTAGTGGAAATGCCAAACCTCTTGCCTTGGGAACTACAGTATCTGGTGCGAATTTTTTGTAGGTTAGAAGTAAAGGATAGAAGAATGGAAATGGTTAAGTAAATCAGATATAATATAATATGAAAAAAAACAAAAAAACAAATGGAGAGTAGAAAAAATTCTTGTACATTGTAGACATGCATAATCAAAGATGTGCTTACAGTTAAATAAAAAATTCCAAAAAATTATAACATAAAGTGGGATTAAAAAAAAAAAAAAAAAAAAAAAAAAGACCTGATTACTGGGATATAAACATAGTTATAGGTTTCCAATGTGTACCACTTTACCAAAATTTGAACTTATGTCTCATATGTGCATCTTTGTTATAACAATTGTTTACAGACAGTATACCTGAGGGACTTCATGAATGAAGTTCATGTAAAAACTCATCAAAAATGGCCCAGATACTGCTCCACTGGTTCCAACCAACAACTCATCCAGGGTCAACCATAATGATGATTTAAAAGACATTAATTCCTGATAAATAGTATGATTACAGCGTATGTACAGTAAATGTGTTTTTATCTGTCTCCATATATCTGACGGCACGTGTCACATGGAGTGTGGTGCTATAGCTTTCAGATTCTCCCGGTGGTGTCGTACTGTGTCATGTAGGCATAGTGTATGCGTAGAGTGCCGTGTGCATGCATAATATCTTACATAGCATTGTATTATGTTCCGGGGAAGGGGGGGGGGGGGGGCACAAGGAATAAAATTATGTTGATTTAATTCAGGCAACATATCTACAGGCAAAAGAGGAAAATATTTAGGATGGAACCCTTCTTGCCTTTTTTAGGTCTGCAAATAAGTCTTCATGTACATGAATGGACAGTACCATCAATCCATTCTACTGACACTGATTTATATATATATATATATATATATGTTGTCAGTCAAAAGCATACACCTAAATAAAAATTATGTTCAGATGTATAATATGAATCGTTTCCAAACTGAATATTATTTGAATGTAATGAAAACTGTAATGAGAAATGGCAAAAAATTTAGGCAACCAAAATTACACAAAATTATGATGTACAAAGTGGGAGGGGATGCAATGCTTTGAATAAATGCAACGCCAACTTTCCTTTTTCAGGAAAGTTTTTTGAAGATGTCAGAAACTGATGCACAACAGCACCTGTATAGCTAAAGACCTCTTTTTTCAATGGATGAAAATCACATTTCCACCATCAATTCACAATTTCTTCACCCTCAGGAACACACTGGTGAACAAACACAGGGTGCATTCAGAAATTGGACTACCTAGTCTGCGGGCCAAATATGGTGACCGACTAAAAAGCTTGCCGTCTAATCCGCTAACAGACACTGAATAGATTCCCCGTGGGGACGTATTCAAGTGGGTCGGCCATATTGGACCCACGGACTTGTTAGTCTGCTGTTCTGAATACAGCCAGAGCAATGCCATCCTTTTTATGAATGAGGTTAAAACAAATATTTATCTTTCTGTCCTATTACTCTTGTATTATAGGAAAAGGAAGTAAGCCTTTCCATCTATCAGTGATGTTATCTGTTCTCATAAAAAGCTATTACAGCTGCTTTGGCTGTTTATCAGATTTCACCTAAGATACACATAACAGGGACAGGGCAATCAGAGAGTGACATCCTGCAGTAATGGCCGACTGAGGTTCATCTGACATCGGATGACTTTCTGATAAAAAAAAAGAGTAAAATGCCTTTTCAGACAGGTCAATCTTCACTTGTTTTAAGATATACAATTGTTACAGCATCTTAGGAGAAACTAGAATATTTAAGGGGCCATTAAGAATAGATGATCCAAGTACTAACTGACCCCTGATTAAATATGGCCAACCACACTTCAAAAGCGATGCTGCTAATTCCATGATGGCCTCCCTGTCTCTATACGTGTCGTCGCTGCAGGGGCCTATAGCAATTATACCTCGGACCCGAGATTAAATCGGTTTAATGACACATGTGGAGGCGGGAAAACCATCAGGAATCAGCGGCATCGCTTCTGAAGTGTGGCAGGCCATATTTAGTCGGTGGATCAGTTAGTACTCAGATCATCTATTCTGAATGACTCCTAAGTTGCTTGAAGGATGGATCTAGACAGGTTTCCAGCAGACGGTTAGAATCTTTTTGCTAGGCGCAAAATAATTCTGAAGTGGCTTTTGATAATAGTCAGCCAGGCAGATCTATCCTTGAGAAGTGGTAAGGATGATAAATAGATAATATTATAAAAAAGCGATATGTCCCTTTAAAAAAATGTTTCTGAGATATTTTAACTAATTTACATACAAACATAACTCAATATAAAGATATCTGACAGCTAGCTCCTTCACAGCTCAAAATGGCTGCTGATCATTCTAAACTTCATGTATGCCATGTATTAACTTTTTCCCTAACAACTGTTCCACATTTGTTTATTCCCAGCATTAGTTATGCTACATTTGACAATCATCGTTAATCAATGTGAACATCTTAAGTTAACAGGGAAAAGTATTAATCTTTATCAGGACTATTGCTATCAGGGCTGCTTTGGAAATATGCAAACATGCATGAATTTAACAATCAAGTAATAACAGTAATCAGTTCCCTGTCAATAACACAGACCACATTCCCATAAACGCTGTCGATCTATGTAGATTGATCCAACTCTGCTGGGACTTTTGCCAAGTGTAATTATCTTAAGTGAATGACATGCCTCCTCTTGCTTCCAACATACTCATATTGCCAGCTTTTATGTATTCTACTTAATGCAAGCATGTCTTTCAATTAATCTTACTGCAGTCAGCAAGAGTCCCCTGCAGAGTTAGGTGGATCCATATAGACCAATGGTGTACCCTAAAATCCACTCACCAAAACATTGAGGCATTCAGAACCATCTTTACCAACACCAGTAGCACTATATTTATTGCCCAGACTCTTCAAGGCGACTCGGAGTAATGAGAACTTTCTAGTAATCTGCCAAAATTCCAGGTTCTGACATCTAAGATTAATATTCCAGGTAGAAATATAATGGCCACTACAGCACCATGCAGGTGTTTCCAAGGTAAAGGGATAGCTATTAGCAGCAGAACTGTTTTATAATTTGATTAAGACAAGTCAGAAAATACTTTTTGCTCTGTTTTATGATTACAGTTTAGTCTGTGGAGTAATTGCAGTGTTTTTCAACTATAGAATTCCATGAGGCAAAAGAAGTAACTGGGTAGCCAGTACTTACAGTGGTCAGGATCACGCTCCACATTGAGTTTGATATCTAACTGAGTGTTTCAACAATATGTGAATATTGTAGTGTATATAAGGCATTGCTGCAATACCATTCTACCTATAAATGTCAAAAGTAAATCTGGCATTTTTACAACCACATGTGACCCATGTACTTCTCTCTTCACTCTCCCCATCTCTGACTGGTAATCACTGCATTAACTCCAACACTCTAAAGTTAAAATTAAGTGTATGCTTTTTATAGCAGAAATATTAGCATAAGTTGTACTCATATAGCACAGCTCTAAAATATTAAATGACTATGGTTTTATACTGCAGGGGCATTCAACTTCCAAGAAATATTATCTGTTGATTTTATTGCACATTTGTGCATAAAAAAAACATTATTTTGATTGTTCAAAGCAAATAACTCACAAATGTGATTTTATGATTACTTAGCTGAAAGCAAAAAAAATCATCAAAGGTTTAGCAACTATGAGAAAATGTTAGAAAATTATTGCTTTTATCCATCATAAACATGAACAAAAAACGTGCACAGTTCAAGACAGTACAGAGAAGGCAAGTGAAACTACTACCTCTGAAGAATAAAGAGAGTAATTGTACACACGTAGACACGTTACTTTTTGCTGTAATAAATAAGCATAAAAATACTTGCATATAAGTAATTAATTGAGGTGAAAAAGGTCTAGGCTTCACAGATGTTGTTTACATTCACAGAGACAAGACAAATGATGCCATTATTGCTCTCTCTTTACGTAAAGATAACAAAGTCACTATTTGTCCTTCAAAATGAAGCTAGCACGTAAGCAGTGAAAACAAAAGGGGTCTTCAATCATTTTTTCATGCTTTCACAATGTAGTAATAAATAAGAGATGATATAAATGCAGAAGTGGTGTGCAGTTGCATACTTACTAGATAATGAATGGCATTTTCAGGTTAGGTAATTTAAAGTACCCAAGTTAATTCCTGGCATAACAATAATAATAAGAAGAAGAAATAAGAAGAGGAAGAAGAAGAAAGGAGAAGAATAACCTTGCAAAGCTGCATCTGAGCTAGTGCAGAAACCCCTTTTCTCTTGTTTTTTTTTTTTTCTTTTTTTAAGCATTATTTAACATCACTCGTGTGTTTGCGTTTATGTTTGGTGTTTATTCTGAATAAATGTAAAAAGTAAAAACAGCAGCAGTTTTCTATGTGATCTTCATGAAAGCAGGAGTTTGGCAGCCATTCCAACACAGTGTTCACTGCATGCTCTGATACAACATGTCCTCCTCCAGCAATGGGTATGATATGGTTTTATAACCTAGTTACATTACTGCTACCATATTCAGTTTGTTTAATGAGAACATATTTACATAAGTGTCTTCTGAGTTATATGAGCAAATAAAAGACCTGGTGAGAAGTTGGGCAAATCCTCTCCATTTCTGTTCTTTTTTAATATTTCACTATTACTGTTTTTCCCATTGTATGATAAATATTTTACCACCACATCTCCAGTAATCAGTGAAGTATGGCAATTTATCTGTTGTATGGCAATTTTTAAAACTAAATTCATTTCAGATATTTATAAGCATCCATTATGATTTATGATAAAATTAATGATATGAATTCTATAGTATAACTGATACAGATGGACTACATATTATTTTTCCCTATATAATCAGCTGCAATAAAAAAACTGCAAGCAGCAACATTAATATATGGCATAGCCTCTACACCTCTGAACTCTGTGTTCTATAGTACCTACACCCTATAAAATATTTAAAGTGAAAAAAATGCTTGCTCTTTTATGCAACACACTGTTATAAATACTTTATGGATAATACTTCATAGTAATATAGATAATACCAGGACAATGTCAATGAAAATTATCATTCATTTTCTGCATTTCTGTCTACATACCATGATATTTATAAATATGAAATGTTACTGTCTGCACAAACAAAGAGATATGTACACACAGTTAAATGAATAATGAAATGGATGAAGCAGCTTGAAATCTACAAGTTCTTCAGATGTTCGCAAACAAGAAAGCGCCTATATAGTCTATACAAACGGTAACTCAAAATAGATATACATTGTACTATATATAATACAAAATGAGGCTCTCTGACTTCACACAGTTAAGGAATGTTTCCTGATATAATATATGTAAACATACCTGTTTCATGATGCTATTACAGACTTGTTTTCACACACACACACACACACACACACACACAACTAGTATGTGTAAAGCATATAAGACAGATATTAGTTTAGAATTAATACAACAGACAAAAAGACCAAATAATTAAGACAGGGTTTTCATCAGGATCAGATCAGACTCCTCATCAAAATGAGGAAAACAAAGAACATAAGCACAACATGTTCATTTTTTCTTTTACCTCACCTCACCCAGGTTAAACAGACTAAGCAGATATTTCTTCTGTATACTCACCCTTGTCTAAAATTCAAGGTAACAGGCTGCTGTTATCCCTCTGAGCAAATAGACTCAAATTCCTTGCAATATAATTGTAGGAATCCAGTTCAAGTACAACGGCCCTTCCTTTATTTTTCTTCAAATCTCTGATTTGTTTAAAATGAATTTTTCTAGAAGCAAATGCTCTTTAAGAGTCTGTTCTCTATGCAGTATTTCTTTTCAATAAGTGGCTGAAAACTCTGATCTTCAATACCTGCAATGAAAAATGGATACGTGTTACAGAATACCTGGGATTTTTAAATGAATTTAAAGGAAGCACGATATCATGAATTTCCCTATATACAAGTACTATATGCCCAGGCATGGAAGAACATGCACAGCATTACCTACATGTTTCAACACATAGGCATATGTAAACACCTGTACTGTTCAAAGTTGCTAAATTGTCAGAACAAAAACAAATATCGCCCCCCCCCCAAAAAAAAAAAAAAAAAAAAAAAAAAAAAATTAAACCTTACTTTTGCCTTCAAACTGAAAAATGCAGCACTTTTAAAATTACCCAAATCTCATGTCTTAACTTTTATCTTCTACAGATTTAAGCGCCCAAAACAATGGGAATTGTCACTGAAAAATGTCTAGAATACGTGTAACTATGTGGAGTTGGCAACACTACTTCAGATAAGCGAGCAGGACATCTAATCTGAATATAAAACCAGTCTGCCTTGATGGCACGGACATCAATATGGACTGTGCATTGCATATATTTGCTAGTTTGCCAACTTACAATTGCCTTTGCATCAGTGCCAAAATGCAGCATGTGCATCTCTGTCTGTGTGTACCTTTTCATCTATACATTCAATAAAACAGGTGGTAATATTAATAGTATATATATCTCATGCTTATATATCTCTATCTTTACCTCTGTATCTGCACCAAAAACATATGCACCATTACCCCTATCTGTCTGTCTGCAACAAGGGTTTGAGCCAGTTCTATCATGTGAGCACGAAAAGCCGTCTGTTCATATTTATGCTGGATTCTTCATACACACTGGCACGCACTGCCGCAAGCCGTAATAAACACTGGTCTCACTCTCACCTGTTCACCCCTGATTACAGGTAAACATACTAATATGCTCCTGTCATGTAGACACCATTTTACAGTAAGACATGAGACGCATCAATGCTAGATTAAGCATGGGTGTGATGTTATTCCAGACAGGTATCAGAGATTACCTTGGCCAACTGGGATTACATAAGCATGACAATTTCAGTCACGTCTGAGAATTCCTGTGATTGTTAAAAAAATCAATACTGATATTGAAAACCAGTAACATTGATCATTTTCCTCAAAAGATTGCTGAGAATTTGCAGTATCATCCACTGGTTTTATACTTACATAATTTTTTTAATATCCAAAATTGCAGCCATAACCAAAATGGCTGCAAGAAGTGATTCATTATTATTGCAATCTCTACTCTGGCAGTATTGCCAAGTTGGCAAAAACCATAGGCTTAAGCTAAGAAGTGCCTAATATGCTACATGTGCTGTTATAATTCTTATGATCATGACAGCATGTTGACGATGATGAAGACATCCTTTTTCACAAACTTTCTGGACAATAAGCCTTGTTCAGATTGATCTTAATAGAATATGAGTATGAATTTGAGGTAACTGAGGCTGGAGTGATATTCTCCTCCGTAGCCTCTTCAAAACAAGTCATGAGAGAGAGAGAGAGAGAGAGAGAGAGAGAGAGAGAGAGTTTTTATCCTGATGGTAGGCCAAAGACACACTTGCCACCAATAATTAGCCTGGTGATATCCTATCATCACATATCTAACATCTTCATCAAGATAAAACTGCACGAAGATAATAAGGTTATATGTACTAAGAGACGGTTGTAGCTTTCATGAAAGAGTCCATTTCTTATCTGAAAAAAAGATGACAAAGTGCTTACCTGGATGTCTGGAGGTGTTGCAAGGAAAAAGGAACACAAATTATATACAATGACTGCTCAACAGCCCATAAAATATCCTGTCAAAAATATGACTGTTCAGCGATAATATCACACCTCCCTAATCTATCTGTCTCCAGTCTGGCTATAAATCTTGTGTTCCCGGCCACTATGTACAGTGCACAATAAACTTTTATACTTGTTTTCCATAATCCACTGCTTATAAAGTTCTGACAAATATCCAAAATCACCCTGATAAAAAGTACTCAAAAGTCAGCTTTTAATTAGTGTTGATTTTATCTTCATTTCCATGTGCTGAAGTTTTTGTATATATTTGATATGTCATTTGATGTTTTGGTAATGAAAATTGGTTCTTGAAATAATTAAATCACATTGCTTTAAATAAAGACTAAATGGTTGGAGATAATGATCAAGCCTTTGGCTTTTTCAACCTAAGCTATTTTTATCACACCTGCTATAATAGCCAATACTTTATCATACACAAAAGACAATTTATTCTGTATGACTCCAGCATTTTTAAGAAAAGAATAAATTTTTTTCACTTATTGAAAGTGGAAACAACCTATGACAAAGCACAAAAGAATTCAAAAGCAAATCAACTCCAGGAGCAACTCAGGAACTATCACCAGGGAAAAACCTTACTTTCCTGTCCTCAACTAAACCTTCATTGCCTAAAAATGTAAACCAACCAGGCTTTCCCAAAAACTGTTTTTTCTAGGACACAAGATCCAAGCTAGTTTCTTGTTTGACGCAAGTCTTGCAATGTTGTGATCACTGGAAGCAAGACCCTCCTGCTGGTCTGAGTTCCATCAAAGGAGGAGACCCAGAATAAGGCATGACACAAACATGGTAGAAGTCTGTCCATCCTGACCCTGTGTGTCTCCTCGAGCATACCCACATGTACAAACTGATATTTGTCACAGGTCTTCAATAGATGTATTGCTAAAAAGCATGTACCCGTAGATTCTTAATTCCTGTGTGGCTGTTCTTAAAATTTAACAATACACTTTCAGAAAACACTATAATAGGCATTATTATTTTGTTAGCATAAATATACCCAGATATATATATATATTCCTTATTTTTCCTTTTTTTTCATTGGTTGGTGAAATATATCATAAATTGCATTACCTTACTGTGAGAACTGGTTATGCCACACAATGCTTTTCTTGTTTGTATGTTCCCTACTACAAATGACCACTGTACTTATAGGCCTTTCTTCTATACCATAATACCTTCAAAAATCTCCTGACTCAAATAACCAAATTTCCGTCTTATATGACCATCTGTGAGTAAGCACCAAAAATATGTAATTCATCATAAATGAATCAAGAGTATCCTATATTTCCTTTACTGCTCACCTCTTCAAAGAAAATGTGAACTTTTCACATGACTTATCTAGCATTTTCAAAGTAAGAGTGTCTTCACAATGAAAGTATTGTACTAGGTACATGCAGATCGTTCCAACTCCGCATGGACTCTTGCTGAATGCAATCAGATTAAAGATTAACACGCCTCCTCCTGGCATTGAGTAGAATACAGAAAAGCTGGCGATTGTACGAGTACATTGGAAACAAAGGAGGTGTGCTTTACAGTTAATCTGATTGCATTCGGTGAGAGGTCCTGTGAAGTTGGTTCCAACTACCTGGTACCATCAATTCAGTGTGAACACGCCATAAGTCTTAACAGTATTCCCTGTTCTGTTTAAAGACCTGGTTGTGGCCAGCCATCCATGCCTTGAAACACTACTGCCATGCTCAAAGTTAGGCTATGATTAAAAAAACTGGAAATTCAAGAACAATTTAAAGAAACCCTTGTTTGATCTTTTTGGCTGCCATGACAGTTCACACTGGGGGAACATCTTTGAAGTATCTGGGAAGATGCTCACCTCAGGTGAGTGAGTAATGAGGCCATGTTACAGATGTTAGGGCCATGTGACTCTTCAATTTCCCTCCTTATTTCAAAACAGAAAGGACTATTTTGTGGACACAGAGTTATGCAATTTTTTTTTTTTTTTTTTTTGTTATACAGGAGTGCCAATTCTGAAACAGCAAAGATCTTTAACATGTTATAAAAATTATTCTTAATAAATACCTCAAAAATAGGAATTAATAGTGAAGATGTGATAAATATGTGTAAATGTGGAGTTTGGGACCTCTGCCATTTATAGCAGCATGCTGGTAGAGCAAGGCTAATTTTCAGTAATATCATGAAGCTAAAAAGGTCATGAGGTACATTACCCCCCCCCC
>NW_019773846.1:0-19767 GCF_001039355.2 Lingula anatina | reverse complement strand
CCCCCCCCCCCCCCCAATTTTTCCACTCAGTATAGTCTGTGTTACTTTAATTGTTAATTAATTATGGCAGTTGGCACACAGGAGTATTTTATCATACATCATTCAGTATATGTGTTGAGTTGATATAAAAAAATTCCTCCTCTTTGAAGCCATGGGAAGCTGTGCTGGAGATATGATCTCACACGCAATCTAGAACACTGTTCCCTTCGAAACCAGGAGGTAACAAATTTGATTGCCAACTTGTGAAATTCTCCACCTCCTGGCTAAATGGCAACCTCTGAGCAAAATCTTTTAGCAGGATGACTCATTATTCACAAACTTTAAAAGAGAAAGAAATTTTAAGAAATTCTTTTTCAAGTAAAAATCTGTTTCTATTTTGATCAAAGTTCGAAATCACCTTGTGGTAACATGAACATGGCCAGCATCAACCTATATCAACCTACTGTAAATATTATACAAATGGCTTTTAATTATTTCTTTTATTTTATTTTCATGTTTAGAGCAGCAGCTTTGAAGAAAAATCTGATGCTGCACTTTTATTTTTAATCACAATCCAACTAAGGCACTTGACTTTTAGATCAAGCTATAAAAACATTCATGTTCCCCTCTCCTCCAATTTAATCCTTGCCTATCGTGTGGTGGGCAGATAAATTTGATAAGTATTCAGATAAATATCACCAAGACCACAGCCAGTGACCATATCAAATGTCCAGTTGTCCAGAGAGTGATGGTCACTCCCCCTAATTGTCCACTCCTATCTGCTGGCGACAGGGAGACTGACCACAAGGTAACGGTATCTGGTAACTTATGCTCATGTCACCAGGACATCATGTATGTCCATCTTGGACTTAAACACATAAAACTTTCAGTACTTTTGGTTCAAAATCTAGCTGAAAACATACAGCAATGGCATTGGTTAGTAGCCCTTCAGACAGTCTCATAAATTTAATGTTCAACCAGTAAAATTTTGACAAGTCAACAGTTTTTATTCAGAAAAAAATTAACTGATGAGGAGCTGCTGTACTTGGACGTAACCATGGAGTAAAGATAATAACATAAACACAGTCCCCATACATATACGCCCTCATCTGGGGATGCTTTTACACCTTATTAATCATACTTGTCTCGCAAACTTCAAATCGTTTAAAGAAGACAGTAATTTAGTTTTGTCGTGGGTATGTGATTGGTCATTTATAACTTGCGAGGTGACATTTAGTGACAGAGACTTTCATTAGGTTTACCTGTGTGTCCATTTATGTTGGCCATATCAAAACCTGAAACTTTGTTTTCTTTTTCTTGCTAAACATGCATGCATCGAAGCATCTTTTCTCAATAAAGCGTGATACAAGTATCAAAAACCTGAAAAACTCGTTTTTCAGAGGCATAAGGATTTCTTTTCTTTCTAGGCAATATGTCATGTATCACTTTCAAATTAAATGCGACAATTTTCTATAATTAATAACCACCATCCCATGAGGTATGATTAAAATATCCTCAACCCATCAGATACAAGTTTACCTTCAGTTAATAAATATCTCAGTTCCCTTCTCAGTATTTCACTAAGCAAGTCCATCACAGGCTACTTTTCTTCGCCTCTAGCCTTTGTTTCGGATGATGCTTCAGGAAAGATTTCTAATCCAGACAAGTGCTAACAAGTTACATACACTACAGATCTCCCTCTCCATCCATCACAAGTGCTGTCCCAAGGTAACTACAGAGAGTCTTCTCAATTCTCAGCCTACCTGTATAACTAAAAAAAACTCCTCCAGTCTGGCTGTCCGGTTAAGGTTCATTTCCCTGTGGCATTCAAACCACTCTGACTGTCATGTGCTACTGTTGAAATCCAAGCAGGCAAAACTAATGAGAAAGGATGACAGACAAATAATTCCCCACCTGTTGTCATTTTGCTGTCACTGATAAGGCAGTTGGGATGTCACTTGGATGGGTGGATTTGGGTTCTGTTTCTTGGCCCAGGTTTCACAAACACACACACAAAAAAAGGAAACTTAAAAGCAAAAGTTGGTCCTCAATCATAGGATGAAAAGTTTGATATGCTTTGATTCAGGAAAAATTATATGTGTCACTAAAGGTAAAACTACTACTTATCTTAAACATTAGCTGTTTGTTATACTCAGTTATACTTTTCAGTATTTTTTTTTTTCTCCAAGTCTGACTGATCTGCGAGTACAAGGTACACCAGTAGTGAGGATGATGGTATGTGTGTATGTGTGCGTGCATACGTGTGTGTGTGTGTGTGTGTGCGTGCAAATAAATGCATGCACGTGATTGTGCATGCATACAGACATGCATGTTTGTGATTATGTATGAATTGAGGGGATAAGGGTCAGTGTCGATAGTTGATTGTATGCCACCATCATACAAGAAACTAAAGATAGCAATGGAGGACATTTATGGAAAACAGGCCTCATGTTTTTTTTTCTTCAATATCTGTATTTTTCATATATCTAACAATCTTCCTTCCTCCCACCCTTTTGCAAGAAACTTTTAAAATAAACAGTTTAACTAGCAATCCTAAGTAGTTAGATTATGTTGTTAGGCCAGTAATGGTTTCTTTCCACCCTTTTTTATGCTGAATTTTCTAGACATTTTGTACCCCTACATTAGTTTTGTGCCACACAGGCAGTAAATAGACCTTTAATTTAAAAAAGAGCTCCGCTCTGCACCTAAGATGACATATCCTATGGCACAGATTACATCTTTAATCAAGGTTTTTTGTTGATTGTATCTACTGCTATTTACGTAAGAAATACATTAAGGAGGTAGTGTGTTTCAGAGGTAGTGTGCAAACAGCAGTGTTCTAGTATATGAAGAAGATTGGGGTTCAAATCTTAGGCCAATGACTATATATTTTTTCTTTAACTCTCTTGAACTAACTTATCTTTCTTTTTGTTGTATTGCACTTTTCAATTTAAAATAGCCTTTCTAAAAAAGCATACTGTATATACTTTCATAACCTTCTAGGTTTATGAAACGTGAATCAAGATCAAACAGATAAATAAGAATTATCACAAAAACAACCAGCTTGATTAAAGGAGGGGGGTGGGGTGGGGCGGGGCAGCCTGTCCCTGTTAGCTTCAAGTGAGCCCAAAACCGACACAGTGTAAATGGTGCAAAAAAAGCATACATGTCATTCTATACCATATCAAAAAGTTAAAAATACACAAAATTACAAAAAGGGAAACATATAATAAAAAACCTGCTTTTTATATTTTTTTTCAGGCTCTGATATTCCAGTCCAGGGCTATCAGCTCCCCATTTAATGATGTAACATCATCTCCCTGTGGTCTGGCTTCCCACAAAGGCACGGCGGGGAGGAAGGCGCGTTTTGCTGATGAACGCGGGCATATGTTCTTTTCTACTGCTCTAAAGATGCAGCTAGAGTTTCTTCAATTATACTATTGGGTTCTGTGTGGGCATTTATTGAATTTCAGCCTTTTTTTTAACAGCAAATCTTTTTTTTTCTAGTGGTGATTGCAGGCATGGTATGTCCTGTCAAAATGGCAGGCCATGCTAACTTCACTAAAATCAGTGCTATGAAATATATAGCAAAGTGTTGTTGTCAAGCAGCAAAAATATCTGTCAAGAAAAAAAAATGTCAACACCATCATGCATTCACAAAGGCTTCAATTCTTCACATTTTGCATTTTCCCCCACCCCTCTCCATGGTCTTTGTCTCTATCCATCTTCTCTGTTTTCGTTCCTTCTCTCCTTCTGTTGTCTTTGAGTAGAAAAACTGGTCATTATACCAGTGCATTGGAAACAAGAGAATCATGTTAATCTAATTGCATTCAGTGAGAGTCCCCATGGAGTTACTTTGACCTTGTATGATAGTGTTATTGGGAATACACCCTTAGATTAATTCTAAACCTGAGTCAGTCAGTTTACTGCCAAATGAAGTCTTTCAAAAAATATCAGAAAACTAAACTCTTATTGAACACCATGTCAAACCAGGAAGCCTGCACGTTCAGCCCTGTCAGAGAGCACCCTTTGTTCCTGCTTCATTTAGTGTCAAGTCTATTAACCCTGGCGCTCACCTGAGAAATAAACAGAGCCTTAACAGAGTTACAGCACTCCTAAGGTGTCCACACCTACCTTACTACAACCTTCTGTCTTTCATCTATTCTTAATCATATTTTTTCTAAGCAGGTAACAGTTTCCTTTGTCTCTTTTTTCTTTGCTGCAGGAGTCCAATTTACTATTATTGCATGACTGTCATAATGTTTCAGACCACCTGTCAAAACTATTATTCAGCCACTGGCCCAGAGTTCATAACTAAAAACAAAGGGACCTAAAATGACTTCAAAGAAACCACATTATCTACACTCATCTCATCCTGATTTTCTTACTGATAAGGAATACTTATAATCTTTTCAGAGGAATCACCCCCTTACCTCCCACTCCACCACTCCACCCCCTCACTGCCACTAAGAAGCCATAGCACCTGTACATCATGTGGGTCCAATATTTGTGAAACACTTCCATTCCACCTACCCTACTCTCACCAATCAGCAATTTACATGAAGCTAGGTGACTTAGAAAAACCTCATCTTTCATCCATTTTCCCCCCTTTTCTTCTCCCCCCCCTCCCAAAATATGTGCATAGTCATTACATACATAATTTTAGTTGGATTTGCCAAAAACCTTTTCACAATAATAATAAAAAACAATGCAATAATTAACAATTTTACAATTTAACACAAATGCAAGTATACATTATCTGCAACCCACAAATACCATTTGGAAACCACATAACATCCCAGCCACCCCCCTCAAACCTTCCCCCATAGCTTCAACACAGTGATAAATGAGCCCCTCTTGTCCCCATGTTGTGCAGAATCAAATAACAATGAAAAGATAGTTGGTCATCAATCTACATCTGACATCTTGACAGTGACGTGCCACCTTGAACAAAACTTTTTCTGTTAAGTTGGAAAATTGGTTCTTTAAACAGAATAGTGCTGGTTCTGATGAATAAGTCAGGAATAGAGCATCTTTGATTTACTGCATCGTTTTTTAAAGTCACTGATGACAAAGGAGGGTTTGTTGGCAATGTTGTCGTTGAAAATTAACAGCAAAGTGGCTAGCTTAAAGTTACAATTAATTAATCTATTTACCTGCTTAAAAAATTTTGGAGTGACCATGGGAAACTTGCCAGAAAACACTTTTTTAAACAGAAAAGCAAATAATTAAATAAACACCTCATATATAAAAAATAAACATACTAGCCTGTGAACAAACAAATAACATGCAGCTAACACAGACATAAGCTAGTCAGTTAACACGTAAAAAGCAAATAACCATCAATACTCATAGAGATGATTACTCTTTTTGGTATATTTTCTCATTTTGAAGATATCTCTGGCCTGCAGCCATCAATTTCAAAAGGAGGGAACCTTTTTTAACCAAACTGGCATAGGCCCTAGATCAAATTTTCATTCAGGGGGAACTTTCCC
Organism: Lingula anatina; assembly: GCF_001039355.2. The sequence continues at coordinate 14,293 of NW_019773846.1, read as the reverse complement.
CAGCCAGCCAAAAATGCATTTTCATTTGAACTCTCCACCTCTCCCAATCCCCCCTGCCTCCATCTTCTTTCTTAAATGCACAAAATAAGGAAATTCTGCCTCATACATTTTTCATGAATGAAAAAAGTCAAGTTAGTACACCTCTCTTACAATCAATGGTTCCACCCATTATGTCTTAGGTAACATTTAAGGATAGGTGGGCATTTAAAACGACTTACCTGTTCCTGACATAACCAATGATTCTGTTTTTAATTAAGATTATAGCAGGCAGGCAAGCGGTTAATAGGTGAAGGACTTAAGGAGCATTTAGCACTTCAGGCCAAGAAAGATAAGACAAGGAGACATAGGCCCACAGGGCTTAATTAATTTCAGTCACTTACCTAAGGTATTCCCCCTTTCAAGTAAATGACTATTTACTGATGCAGATGTGGCATTTCCTTTCTTCATTAGCACCTGTTACTTTTTGCTAATTTTCATTCTTTGTTTGATTTATCAAGTGAGGTCATTTAAGTTCTTTATTTACAATTTATCTATGTATTTAAAAAGAAATAAATTTTGTGTTCAAAGCAGATCACTGTTACTATCAACAATAGCATCTTTACTACACATTTTAAAAATATTGCATCAACACTTTTTAAAGTGAACACTTTTTTTAAATATCAAAAACTGTGTAAGGTGGCCATTTATAATTTTCAGATGACTGTCTTATAAGATGAAACATCGTTTTCAATACCAGACATCTCTTTATACCAACAAACTAAACCTTTACAGAGAATCATTCACCCCACACATGGCATTTTTGGTTGAATAAGCAGGTGAAGTCAGTCCCGGGGAGTAGTCTACTCATTATATGCTCAATTGACTTTCCAATTGAAAATCATATTGGCCTCTTGTAACTCCCTTCTGTCAATTATCTTAGTCAATCAGGTAGAATTGTTTTAAAACACTAAATCATCTTTTAAAGTGTCAGCATTACAACGTGTGGTGTCTTAAATCCTTTTAGATCTCACCTCAACCTACACTTCTCCACCCTAAGTTTTTAAATTGAAAATCATGATGTAATTACCTTATGATCTCTGGGCCGTAAATCACCATCTAGAAGCCCTTGAAGTTGTAAATCTATATCAAGACCGCACCTGAAACTCTACTTTGGTAAATGTCACCCAAGTTGTGCAGAGAAAGTGATGTTATTGTGTTACAGTAGAATTAATCTAGGCCCTTTGGACAAAGGCTGAAATTAAATGGAAAATGAATAAACATGGCCATGTCTGTAACCTAGGATAGACTGGTCACTTCAAGAACTTTTAAATCCAAAAAAGGAAAAGTGACCTCTCTTGTACTAAGAAGCCCCAATGTCTCAAATAAAAAACAGTTCTTAAGTTTACCTTAATATTTCACAAACCTGTCTACATCTTCATTGCTCTTATAACCTCTTCTGAAACCATTGCTCATATGACATAATTTTTGTTCTTTTAATAGACAAAGCTTCTTCTGGAGCCAAGTGTTATTGCCATGGTTTTCTTTTCTTTTTCTCTTCTTTTTTTGATTTGCACATTCAGCACCAATATTTTCTGGTCCCAAAATATAAGAAGTACTTACCAGCCTGATGAAGATATCCTCAAAGGCATGTCCACATGCTAACCTAACATATATAGTGTGTGTTTAAAGGGGTGGAGTATTTCTACATGTACACTGTAGCATTGCCAAAAGTGTGTTCACACAAGTCATGCAATTATGTGTTGGATTCTGAAACACAAAACTTTCCCGCTCTAACAACTTTTGCATGAGCCTTCCAACTCTTCAGGCAATAAATATCCTGGTCTATCAGTTTTCAGTTTGTAAAATAATTCTTGGTATTTTTTTTTTATCTTTAAATATGTCACATTTCTGGTAAACTTCAGCCAATTCTGATGCTAGGTTTGACAAATACAATTCAAGATGCTATCTATTGATTACCACCCTATTTGATACCAATGCTTAACAGTAGCAGCAGAGTAAAAGTAATAACCTAGCTAAGTGCAACAACACTCAGGTGGAATACAGCTGTGCTGGTGCCAACTGGTAACTTCATACAAAGATGCCATCAGAAACAGAATATTCACATAAGTGCATCTGTGTGAACAGGACGCTCAGAAAACAGCATGCTGTCTCCTCCTCAAGCCTAATCAGAAGTCAAGATACATAAAATGGGTGTTGTTGGACATGGATATTACATAGCATACTTCTGGCAGTGAAAAAGGTAGAAAGACACCAAAATTATGTACTTAAATTTTCTGTGACAGGAGGCTGGTTATGTCAAGCTTAGGCGTCAAGTGTCTGCTGGTACACGACATGCAGTGGTAGAAATATACTAAATACCTGGTATTTAAACTGGGTGTTGTCAATGCAAAAATATATATGATATCATGGAAAACCATACAGTTACCTGTGGTGAATACTCAACAATGAACTGACTTACTTCCCTAGCATGCACTTTTCCATAACAAAAATTAAAGATAAATGGGAATGATTTTGACATATTGTGAGGCGGGGGATGACACATCTATTTTCAAAACAAAATAGATGGATTAACATTGAAAATCCTATCTATGTACATATTTCATAACAAATTCTAAAGGGAGAAAAGGAGACAAAAATTGACTGAATATCCATATATGCCTACCTAGAGTTGGCAACCCCGCTTGCCCTTCTGTCACCGTTTTCTATTATTTTGCTACTCTCTCACGAGACTGTGCAGTGAATAAAACATCCTTTCCCACAATAAAACACACTGTCATCTCCTCAGCCCATAAATAACTGAGGTAAAGACAAACAGGAACTGGAAGTAGAAATTTATCTATCTAGAAAGTCCATGATCACTTTATCTATCAGATGATCTATGGGTGTCTGTTGCTAACGGCCATTTTGCTGTCGTCCATCACTCTTCTGTCTCCATAGCTAAAATGGAATTCTATCAAAGCAAAACAAAAGAGGAAAACATTCACTAGCTAGATATATTTAAATAAATACTTAATGCAAATATCACAATATTTTTCCAATTTATTTTTCCATAAAACATATTATACATGNTTGTCTCTCAGGGGGCGTGAGTACAGAGTTAATACGTACATGGAGTATACGCATACGGATTGTCGCGCGAATTATGAGCACAACCAGTATATAACCCAATCCAGAAATGCATTTTAAGTTAACTTGACTATATATTCCCTGACTATTAGCTTCCAAGCCATTTTTATAACTAACTTTTAATATTTCCTCCACAGCATGAATATAATTTCCATTTCACATTTATTTCAGACACAGACATGATTTCAATTAAACTCTCAGTATGTGGCAATACAATATAAAGGCCAAGGGTAGAAACAAGATAATATGGAGGGGGGAGTCAATTACAAAAACTGTTATTTGGTTGTCAAATATCCCACATAGTGTATACTTTCTAAAATTTGCATTTTTTTTTGTACCTAAGTTTTCAGCATCAGAGAAAATACAATCATGTTACCCCCCCCCCATGCATGTGTGTTTTTATACATTTTATGTATATTAGTCTGTTAAGCATGCAGATGCACAAGCACATGTAAGACAGACTTCCATACAATCATCCACAATAATAAATTTCTAAAATCTCACAGCATGCTATCTGCCATGTCATTTTGGAGAAAACCACAAATGTTTTGTTTTTTTAAAAGAAACATGGATTTTCTGCAATTCCTTGGGTTAAGGTATTGGCTTACAATGGCTTACTATCACATGTTCATTATATATCCATTATATACCAAAGTAGGTTCCTGAATGACAGAATGCAATCAATATTAACTCTAAAAAACATCAAAAATGAATTTAGTGGAACCTGTTTTGAATGTACATTAATGCAACATAGATGGGCCCAAAAGCCCTGGGGGTCTTTCCTATCATGCCACATGTACATGTAGTATGATGGAAGTAAGGGACCTACATTGTAAACCATAGGGATTCTTTGTCAAAATATATGAAAATTAGAACATTTCAAGAAACATATAAAAGGGTTACCACATATTACTTTCTATAAAAATGAATAATGGCTATGGGAAATAAAGCAATTGATAAAGAGGGCTAATGGTTAGTTTATGTTTTGACTCCCCTTCCCCCCTTGCCTACATTTTCCACCCTGAGCAGACAAAAGAAAATGTTTCCTGAATGTTTCTGAATGGGAAGCATGCCATAAAATAAGCCAATATATTTTTCAAAAGAAAAAAAAATAGCCTACAAACATATGTTATACTATCTGTGCATGACCAAAACCATCAGCTATAGAGCCCAAAAGGAATATGTTCATGGAACAAGGCCACCAACATCAAAACTACTTTTCCCAGTAGTGCACACATCATCAGTGTTTAGATGCAAGGTCATTTACTGATGCCACTTATAGAAACCTGGTCTCTTAAGTGATTTCACCAAATGGACCTCATAATGTCCAACTAATGTGCTAGAGATCTGGAGCTCTAATTTCTCTATAATCTCATGTCACATTTACACTGGCAAAAAAAATGGTGCAACCTCACTTTGATTCTTCAGCTGATCCATTTCTTTATATATATGTTGATTTCCTATTCATTGGATTAAAGAAGACATTTGTTTGGTATCAAATTTTTACCTTACATTTATACCTGTTGAATACCAACTACTCCCAGGTAATTTAATCATTAGGTATTTACGGTTGATGCCAAAGTGATGTGATATGATGTGATGTGATGTGATGTGATGTGATGTGATATGATGTGATGTGATGTGATGTGATGTACCAGTTCCAGAGTTCATTACAAACATGATTCTCACAAGCATCATTCTCAGGATGGAACTTGGGGTACCAGTTCAAGAGTTCATTGCAAATATCATTTATGTAATGGAACTCAGGGTACCAGTTCCAATTCCAGAGTTCATTGCAAACATCATTTTCAGGTTGGAACTCAAGAGTTCATTACAAACAATTATTGGGATGGAACTCAAGATATTAATTTGACTTGTATTCAAATGTCAAAATGATAAGAAAAATTAAAAGCATTTCACAAAGTTTAAAGTACCAGAAATGTTTAATATGTATATGCAAATCCCCACCTTAGGCTGCAGTTACTTAGGAATACCAAAACCTTTATCCAATTATATCTATTATTATTGTAAGCAATGAATAAAAACATTCCCCTCCACATCTCTGAGGCAAAGGACATTTTGTCCAAAATAACTCTTTTTGATTCCTGTTCACAATTTAAACCTGACCAGAAAGCTTTTTTATTAGAACCAGGAACTTTTATCATGTCCAACTAATTTATTTTATAATAGATCTATCTTTAATGTAATAATTTTACATTACAAAATATAATTAAATAATAATAATTCTATAATAGATCAACCATAACAGTGATGCACACTGACCTCCCCATCATTCTCAAAATAAAACGTGCATACATTTTTTTATCTGGCCACAGTGTTTCTCTAAGCTGTGTGTGTGTGTTATACCTACCTGAGATATCCCTACCTGGTGTTGGGGAGCTATCAGGTGTGTAAGTGCAGACACCAGGAGCACACACATGGGCTCACAGACGTTTTAACAAGGAGAGATAAGATCACGTCAATCAGTGTGATGTATTTACACCTGGGATTGAAGCTGACATTGGGATGTTATATTACATCTGGATCAAGGTGTTGGTTATGTGGTCACTTGAGTTTATTTGTCTGTCTGTCTGTCTGTCTGTCAGTCTGTCTGAAAGGAGCAGAAGAACCAATTATTTCCATAATGATTGACCACCAATGAAGATAACACACAAATCTTGACACTTGGCAGCAAAAGTCCATATGCCATTCTACCAGTCTTGTTTAAAGAAAAAGGAATGAAGCAATCATGGTTTTTAATGATGCCATTGGCACTAATATTGTTAGAAATTGTCCTGTGATATTCCAAACAGCTCTTAAATTATACTGTTTAACACTGCCTTAAGAAATACTGTAAATGTTAAGTCCAGAGAGAAAAGTCAATAGGAAAGCCTTCAAAGATATATATACCTGTACATTCACACTGCCAATGAATATAAAGTGAATGAAAATCCAATAATATCAATCAAAACACTGATAAGATCAGATAATGCATCAAGTGTCAAGGAGTAGTTAAAGATGGAATTTAGTTGCAGGTGAAACCTAATGCATTGATGTCATATAGTGCAGAAGACAATTACAGATGATGTACAAAATATGGTTCATTCACTCCCAAATATCTTGTCATGCAATGTTGTTTGCTGACTATAATACTACATTTACTTTAACCAATTCAAATGTTCGAGTTTTTTAAGCAATAGATTATATCAATGATTATATAATACCTACATAAAATCAAGGAAATTGGCTACCAACTATATATACAAAATGTGAAAATATGTGGTTCTGGTATGGGTCTTTCCCATATAGTTAAAGACACCTGTCTCTGCCTCTAGCCCCCCCCCCCCCCCCCAATATGACCCCCTCTCCTTTCCCCAAGGACATCTGCCTACCAGCTGTCTGTTATCTGTCTGTATGCACAAAAGCAACCAGTTCATCTAATTCCAGAGTCACTGGACGGAAACCCAGGTGGGTAAGATCTAAGGTAAACAAATACCAGAACATTTTTTTACAACTAAAACCAACCCTGCTTCACATCTATCAAAATATTGCTGTAAAGGTAAGGATAAAATATTAGGAAGAATTTCATAAGGGTGTCTTCTTTGATGTTCCAAAAATCATGTTTTTTCAGACACAGGTGCTTAGTGTAGCGTATGGAATGTGTTTTTCCCATTACCGTCTACAAACATCTACAAAGTGTGTTTACTGTATGATGGTTGTAAGGTTGCTGCATGACGTGGTTCGCAGAACAAAGGTTAAGAACCCATTCAAAAGAGAATTTTTTTTATATATTGCTTGTTTTGCCATGCATATTACTGAGAGAAAGGAGAGAAAAAGAAAAAGGGAGAGAAAAACATAATAAAATCATTAAAAAGGCAAACAAAGCAATGCAACGAAAGATATATCAAATGTCAATAGCTTAAATACATAAATACTTTCGATGAAATACAAATACCTCAGAATATATATAGACATATGTTGAAAAAAGATATTTAAAAATCTGCTCTTAGAGGTATATATGCACCATTCTTAAAGTGCAGATGTTCCGCAGATCACCCATTCCCACCAGTCAGCCACGAAGACAAAATTGGTTTAATTCAATTTTATCTCCTTTCAAACAACTTACAGGAAACACAAACAGTTCTGCGCACTTGGCTTAATATGGGGCCAATTGAGAAGAATTCTTGAATCATCAGCTAATAATTACCACCAGTCCTCACGTCCCTTCCACAAACATTTATGAAATTGTGAAGACGAGTTAGGATGAGCATGCTGGGATCGAAGCACTAAATGTTATTTTCGATGGCTTCCCAGTGAAGTGCTTGAAACCATGCAATTACCTTGGTCTACCTTTTCGCATCGAAATTGGATTTAACTGATCCACTGATCATTTTGCTATCTCACTGAGATGACATTTAGAGTCTGTTGATGTGCTTTTATCAGGACCTCTCATCTAATTGGATCATTTACATTATCTTGGCCACACTGTACGCTTCCTATTTCAAATATTTAAAAGCAAAGTTGTGCACGGATATTCTAAATAATATTATACTAAATAAATTTTGTAGTGGGAGGGAATTAAACTGTTAGAATTTGTGTACTTAAGTCACAGGAACTCCTCTTTGAAGCAAAATAATTTTTTAACAATAAAAAACTGCTTGTACAATGAAACATGCACAAGACAAGCACTTGGAATAAAGAATTTCCACTTTGATTGAGTATCTCCATAGATATATATATATATATATATACATACCATACCACATTAGCTACAGTCATGCTATATCACATTTGTTGTTTTGCCAAATAACTGTTTTGCAATAAATACTGGTACATCTATTATTTGTGTATTTATTTTAAAAATGCAAAAGCAGCTGTAATTTACCCAGGTCATCATTACAAATTATATATATTTGACAACTTGGCAAAACATTCCATACATCAACATCAACCAAGGTAAAAATTATTAAGATCTATGTCACAAAAAAATTGACTGTGCTTACCCAATGCAGTATGCTAAATTCAAACTAGCTGATGCAGCAACTTTGTGTAACATTCATCACTTCCTGCAATGGGGATATTCAGTTCGGAGGTTCGGCAACTTTAATAACTTCTATTCCTTATCCTCAGTCTCCGATGCATTGGAGGCCCTAGAAAGATAGGGAAATCACTATCTATTTATATACGAACCAATGATGTTCAAACAGATAGGCTTTTATCAAGACTTGTTTCCACAAGTGTAAACCCTGCAAACTGAAAAATCATTTTAATGAAAATATGGCAAATTGTTAACCCGTGTACAACCCCTGTCTTGCCTTTTGGGATGCTAATCTCATCCACAAGTCATCAGTGCAATTTCAATTTTGATGAATTATGATAGAATATCTCAAATTCCCTAGGATCATGCACAGGCCCTAAGTGTACCTTGAAAATAATCATTATTTTCCACTTTGCAACATTATCAAAGTCTGGGTTGTGGCAATATTTTCTTCCAAAACTTTTCCAAAACAACAGCTTTGACCTCCAAGTTCCATGTCTAGAACTAGTGTAATTGCAATTGCTGTTTCAACCCCCCCCCCCCCCTCAAAAAAAAATTAAACATGTTAGGTTGCATAACGGGAATTTTCCTAGGATTCTCCAAGGTATAAGAATAACTCATTAAGCAAACAAAAGGGCAGTAATATATATCAGAGCCAGATATATAACTGAATGACTGAAACAAAAAATGCAAGCACATACTGTACATGATTTCTAATCTGTGCAGCCCACAGGCCTCTCATAAGATATGGGCTCAGATCTATTATCCCAGTTTAAAATTAACCAACTGAAGTTCATTCTTGTTTTAACTATCCAAACACCAAAATCCTCACTTCATCTGACTTGACAATTAACTTTGAAAGGTTTTATCATTTTTGCCAATTTGGTGCCCCAAGTCTACAACCAATCACACCAATGACTTAAATCACAAACTCACAAATGAAAGATTTGTTCTACATTAATCTTTTAAGAAATGGCAAATGGTAATGAATTATTTTTTGTGGAAATTTCTGACAACCATTTCCACCACATAGCAGCCCTTTATTTGGCCAGACAACAGGCTTGTACATTCCACCCCCCCACCCCCCCACCCCCATCCTCCTCCAACTCTCCATCTGCCATATATCCCATTGGCATAATCATTCTTGATGTACATATATGCCCGATTTGATCTCTAATAACTTTCTAATAATGTATCATACATATATTCCTCACAGGGTGACCAGCACCACATATCCCATAATATCTCCTTATCATCCAGCATCCACCAACATGCCTGGTAAGTGTTATGAAAATTTGGGCTCTGCAAATAAACTACTGCTGCCAGCTAAATTGCCAATTTTCCCAGAGAATTTTTCACATGTGAAGGAATGGTGCAGTGTTGATTTTTGGATTTACCTGTAACCACAAATGTGTGTTCAAAATAATACTTTACCATCCTACTTTTGTTTCTCCTTAATGTTGGATAAAAAAAGCACCATTTGCTCCAACAGAAAAAAAGCCAAATCTGAGGTTTTTCCTCCCAAAATATCAATATATTTGCAATGATTTGCAAACCACCAATTGGCCAATGCTAATAAAACAAACACCATTTAACAAAAAACTCTTTTGGTATACCACCCAGTTTTATCCTGAGAGAAAATAAACACAGCATCCCCAGCCACCACCTAGCTATTAGTCCCTGTATTGCCAGGTGTTACGTTATTGTTAATAACAAGGTAAACTATTGATCTTCACACTTCGCTCTATTTTGTTGGCAACATTGATAACTGATTCATCAGGAAACAAAGCAGCAGAAGCAGCAAGACATAACTACTCTGCGGTCACATTAGAATGCCCAAACCAGTGGTCAGGCACTGACCGCTACTTCCTGGAAACACTGAGACCAATCTTCACAAGGAAGCTGCCAGATCTCACGATAAAGTTTAACTGCCACTTAGCATTATGGCTGTCAATTTTAGAAACGAACTGAGACTACATCACAGTGTGTGTAATGTTATATTACTAAAGATATTACAAGTGCTTTATTGTCAAATTCAATGTTTGATATGAATAGGGAATTGCAAAAAAGTGCTCTTGCACCAACACCAAACCAGAATAAATAGGTTTTAAGTCTTCTTGTAGAAAAATAGCCGTACACAATGAGTAAAAGACACATAAGTGGTATTGAGGGATTTACCAAATGTTACTTTCAAAAATTAGACCTGGTGCAGAAAAACTAAAAAAAGTTAACAAAACTGACCTTTCATTTCACAAATTAATCATTTACTTAGTATCAAATTCTGATTTAACTGTAAGATTGTAACAACTGTAAGACTGTAACAGAAATGGTCCAAATGTAAAACAGCAATTCTTTTTTTTTTCCTTTTGTATTTACAACCATATTTCATAATACCAATAGCACACAGCTGATGCCTCCAGAGGCACCAAAAGATACAATTTCAGTATCATGCAAATACATCATTACCCCAAAAAGTCAAATTATTTCCCCTTAAACTTGCAAGGGAGACTAATGTATTTAACTTCATGATTTCCCAAAATGATTCTGCAACACAAAGGTGTCTTCTGTGCACTGGTTCAAATAAATCATACCCTCTAAAATCTATATTCATTGAACATGTGTTCTGCTTGTTGATTTATCTCTACCAAGGGAAGAAACATGCATCATGGTGCCCTGGCATCTTATTCAAGAATTATTTCCCTCTTTTCAATAAAAAGTAAAAAGAAAGAAAAGAAAAGAAAAAAAATGTGATATCTATACTAAGTTTGTTGCATCGTGTTTCAAAACATAACATGCAAAGTGTTAATCATTCTGTTTGATGATGCATTAGAAATGTGCTAGAGGATACCTATATCACATTCTAACACAATCCCCCAGCATGCCTCTTACTACTGATTATTCTCATCATGAAATACCACCTTAATTACTACTTAATTGCTGAGAATGCAGTATTCATTTCACTGAAGAATTTTTCTAACATTGATTTGTGTCATAAGAATTTGAAACACTGAATTGTCCTTACATGTTAGAGAAGAACAACTAAACACATCATTGCAAACTTGAAATCGCCATATATTAATGTAAACTATAATATGCCATCACCAAATTTCAACTGCAGAAAGAAGACTAATCATTACAGACAGTCCATACTCCAGAGTATAGTTAGATTTTACTAACTTTCCTCGAACTGCCGATACTCTCGAGTATCTGAAAGACCTGCATGGCAGTATATATGGGTCACCAAAGCAGCCACGGAGTCTGTTCTCAGAACCAGGGGAGTCATTAGATGTTGATGAAACCATGGAAAACAAATGGGATAGATTTGTAAATGGATAGTTAGCAGCATCAGTAGACAACATATGTGCATTACCTATTTTAGCACCTTCTGTTTGCCGAGTCTTTCGAGTTCACTTATGTCCCATTGAAATTTGTTGCAAAGCTACTCTCTAGTGACTCTATTAATTCTAAGCTTCATTTATAAATATAGTTACAAAAATTAATTAAGAAATAGGGTTATATTACGTATATATCCCTGGTCTGATACAATATTTTTAATCACAAAAACTGAATACCATTAACTTAATTTAAAACCCAGTGATAAGCCCTATTTCAGTTTGAGACATTTTACAGCAACAGAAATAAAGAGTTTCCAATACTGAACCAACCCCTGCAAAATCCTAAATCGGTCCTTGACGACGTTAAAATAAAATTACAGATACTAAACTTGGTTAAATTCAGTGTTTGTAAAATATACTTATTATTGACATCAAAAACATAAATACTGGTCCAACTGGGTGAGTAACATTTCAGTGTTCACAACATGTAGTTCTTTTATAATTGCTTTTGAAACATCTCAATCACAACAGAATGACACCAATCTGAAATCAATATGATTAAAACAAATCAAGAGAAATTGATCAATCAGTAAAACTACATGAATCACATACGTCATTAAATTATTACCAACGTGTGTATTAAATCACTTAACCACAGGTTTTAGTTTTAAGCAAACTATACATATATTTATACTAATAGCATGCATCTTAACCTAATTAATCAAAATTTTCTTTTAATCCAATATAGGCAAATTGCCTACCAGTTGAACAAAGCTCTAGCAGCAACGTTGCACCTGATTATGCAGTCAACCATATTGTCTGGGGATTATGTTGTATAAGGCATCAACAAAAGCTAATTATTAAAGTAATTAGGAAGTTCATTATTTTTTAGTCTGATACATCAATCATCCAATATGAAACAATGGATGTGTTGGTATTGACAAAAATATCTGTTACATTCTGAAGGATTTACCAAATGTTACTTTCAAAAGCAAGACTTGGTGCAGAAAAACAAAAAAAGTTAACAAAACTGACCTTTGATTTCACAAATTAATCATTCACTTAGTATCAAATTCTGATTTAACTAAAACAGAAATGTTTTCTTTGAGGATCAAGGTCTAGTAAAAGTCAATTTTCATCTGTTGTTTCACTTTTTTCACAGATTCTGCATATGCCAGAGAAAAAAAATGAAAATAAATAAACACCTTACATCATATGGACCATGGTTCATTCAATTTGAAACCTATGAAACATCATTTATTGAAAATGCTGGATGAGAATATAGAATAACATATCAATCAGTCAACACCATAGTTTGTAACATGCTCCTACTTTTAACACACTGTGAAACTAATTTGTCAGCCAGACAAGACATACTGCTTACTCGGTGCTTGCTGGCCTGTTCTATGCCATTGCCTCCAATGAACAATACCCTAGCCTTGCCCGGTCACTCTAAGATGCAATGCAATTATCTAGTTTATGAAAATTGGAACAAACTGCCAAATGAGTGGCTAATTCAGTTTGGTCACAGCTGAGGTAAAGGTTTGCTGCATTCCTCTGGTCAGCCAGCCAGTACCAAACAGTAGCCTTGGTGGACAGAGGGCAATGAGGCAATCAAAAATGGTAATTTACTTGATAAATGTCCAATACAGCTACTGCCACTTATATTTAATTGGGTTTAATTGTCCTAGTATTCAGACTGGCGTAGTTGGCACTGGTGGGATGAAGTGTACTGGTCGGACGAAGTGTTAAATATTCACGACATCCTATATGCACTTATTTGGGCATAATCTAATCAGTGACTGCTAGATGGATCCTGGACATTGTATGTTTCTGATGTTCCTAACTTGCCACTTCTGAGGTCAGTTTTATAAAAGTGAAAAGGCAACTTTTACACCATATTCAGACACACATCACACTAGCTAGGCCGGTGCAACTCTGTCGGGGATACTTGCTAAAGTGCAATCAACTTAATTGTATGACAGCATCCTCGAGCAGCTATCGAGTAATTAACTAACTTGGGCTGATTAAGCTGAGTCCAGTGATTGCACTATAGGGAGAATCCCCCTCATAGTTGGACCAACCCAACTAGTACAATATGTGAACCTGAATGTGCCCTAAGGCCAATTTCTAGTTCTCTTGACTACAGGCAGTAATGCACTGAAATAATGACTGTCAGTCTAAAATTACTTTTTTATAATGTAAACCCATCTTGCATCTTGCAACAACATAATTTTATTATAAATGTAGGGTGTAACAGCTGGCAAAAACACAATCAGATAAAAAATATAAAACCCTGCCCAAAAACTTCATTCACAGACATCTTCCTGCTTTTTTCTCTTGCAAACAAGAAAAGTTCAATTCATCAATTCATCTTCCCATTTTGTGCTGCTAGCTTGATTTACCTTGCAGACAAAATGTGTCACACCTGTCTGGCAAAACCATCTAATCAAAATACAATAGCCTAAAAAACAATATAATACAGTTATGTCACTACATTTGATAATGTCTCCATTTTATGGCATTCCTGTCTGACATAAAACTATTGGAGATGCTGGAGATGGATATTATGTAATCTCATTTTTTGTCTGTAAATTCTTATCGTCTGATCCTCAGTGACAGACAATTTGTCTTACCTGTCAAGTCTCATCTATCTCATGAAAGATCTACACATTCAGAAGCCTCTGTGTAAGCTTTTCCCTTTGAAGTAAGTGTCATGTACATGTGCAGTTACTCTTGAATTACATGTGCAATGAAAGAAAGCAGTTCAATTACATCTGAGATGCACAGAAGT
>NW_019773845.1:25611-40193 GCF_001039355.2 Lingula anatina | reverse complement strand
AATGCAAAATGTTTACCTTGTTCCAAAGTAGGGGACAACAGTAACAGCACACGATCCCTGGGTGAGGCTGTATCTAGGGGGTGGATGTGGCGAAATTTGTGGATGTGATAGCTACCCAATTATAACATTTAGTTTCAAAGACAGAAAATGCAAAAATGCACGCCATGAAAATAATGTAATAAAAACATGTGTAAAAATCTCTCACAAGTGTAACTAGGTTTTCCTTAAAATAAACAAAATACAACAAAAATGTGCTGGTACATATGTTTGTATTATACAATTTTACTTTGCATTGTCACACCAATGTAAATCATGTCCCCCCCCTTTTTTTGACAATGAGATGACAATGAGATGTCAACTCTTCTTGGGTGTAAATACCATTATCCATTGTCAAAAGCAAAATGCTGAAACATGTCCATTTATAGCAGGACCAAAATAGGTATAGCCATTTACATACATATTGACTATTCAGTTCATAGACAATTACTAGTAATCAAATCCTCCATAATCGTTACACAGTGATATATAGTCCTTGCTTATTTTTCAAAGAAAAATATATCTACTGATTACAGCAGGAGTACTTTCATGGTTTGAGTTTAACCAAGCATAAAAGAGTTCCACTTTACCTATATCAAATCCTATATATATGACATCAAAATGAAAACCTCAGAGCCTGAAGCAGTTGAAAGTATATCTAAGTAACTATGTTAGTAACCACTGTAGAGCATTTTTTCAATGCGCTTCTTCCTGAACTATCAGTGTAGTTACATTCAAGTCTGTCCCTGGCTGGTCTTGAATATATACTGGGAATACTGATACCTCTATATCTCAATGGCCACGCTGACAAAGCAACAGGTTTCCCTCAGGCAATGTGAAGCAATGTGATACCACATTCTATATGTATGGCCCTCATTCAACAGGCACATTCCCTGCTCATTATCACACCTGGACCAAATAGTTCTTCTTTGCCCACTTGAACAGAGACATTTTGGATTTTTTTTGCTGTACTTTCATCCATCCTGTTCTGAAACCTTTTATTGTGCTTTGTATCCATGTATCCATACTATTTTCATCACCAGTTTTAATAAATTTTTTCTTAATCCAGACAGAAACCTTTTGCTATGATGTCACTGGGGTATCATTTAATGTTTCCATGCCACCAAGAGTTGTTTCTTGTGATTCCAGTCCTACGAGATAGAGAATATATTTCCACAGCATCAGAAAATGTCCTGGTAGGAAGCAAGATGTAGTGTACAAGGACATGGCAATTACAACCATCAAACCAGAATCTGGGAGACAAATTAAGGAAAAATTGCACAGCCTCAGCAAGAATAATCCCACTGCTGTCAATTTCAAACATGGGATACCCACAATGAAAATGATTAAATCATCTACATATATGCAATATAAAGTACAAAGGGTTATTTAGAATTTGACAATGGTACAGAATGTCTCAGTCTCATGGCTAGATCAAATATCCAGTCTCAAGCACTCTCTTTTCTTGTATTCATTATAGAGCTATTACTATTGTAAATGTATATATAACGAAGAAGAATGCCAGAGACTGATGATGTGGACTCTTTTGGACATTGTTCTGTAGTGCTACTAGCAAGAGATAAGGTAAGGAAATTGAGCTTAGCCAAGGCTATGACACACTTATTACAAAGTTACTACCCAATCTGAAAACGCGAGATCACACACGAACCCTAGTCCCATCTACGTATGGGATTCAGATAATTTCACACAGATTAAGCAAAGAATTACTTTTATACCTAGCAACTAATGGATCCTCGTCGTTGTCACTGTTGGTGACAATGAAAGATGAGTCCAACCCAACACTAACACTAGCGTTTAACATTGATACCTGGCATTAAATTAAAAGGATACTGAAAAGCTTCCTCTCCCAAGGCTCCAGCATATACAGGGCAGTGTTCATGATATACTGCAGATACCAATAGGCCATGAATTCTTTAGTTTTCTGCCACATTCCCATTCTTTGTAGCATCCGATTTTAGTTACTTCTTAAAATTGACACTAGGGGGCAGCAGTTTTGCTTACCACATTGTTAAATTTTCAGTAAAATATTTGGCCTTTTGAGAGGTTGGTGACTGCTAAAAGATTACACAGATTATCTATGTAAAAAGTTATAATTACCAGCCCCGCTCCTAAACATTCTGGCCGCCGTATTTCACGATCATTTTTTTATGACTTAAGCACCAATGATCGGTGGGTTGTACACACGAAATACAAACCAGCCAAACCCTCTGTGGTTTATCACTAGTTTAGATAATTTATGTGTTTAATATATTAAATGTTGCTTGCCTTAAAAAAAAAAAAAAAATAAAAAAAAAATAAAAAAAAAACGCTTACAAAACTTTGGGTATACTTTTTTTTCTAAAAATTGCAAGTAGGCCTACATCTTTTTAAAAACTCCGCGTGACAGACCGGTTTGGAAAAGATGATTTGGGATTGTACAGGCTTGCATTAAAATCAGTATAAATTGCCACGCGTTACAAATAAAGATAAATAAATTTATAAACACCATTTAATTCATCTTTTCGGAATATGAGACAACGCTTGATGGAGCTTGAATGAAAATTACCTGAAGGATCAACTCCAAGCATATATTTTAATTGAGAGGAACAGATGACGGAAAAGAGTACGTACCACCTACAGTGTACATGTAGGCCTACTTAGGGTTGGATCCCGGGGTAAGGTCATCATCATCATCATTGCTCTTCGTCCCGCGTGGTGGCCCCCCATAAATTAAGTCTCTTTAATAAAGTTACTTGAAGATGCTAAATTATTTAATTTGGACTCACTGCCGACGCTTTACAAACAATATGATGTGATCAATTCTTTTATCCCATAGTTACTTTGTCATAAATTGATTGGGGGCGAACTTACCCTGGGGTCCAACTAGCCCCGGTCTCCCTTATCCACCTACCATATATAAAATATAAAATGAAAAAATACACCAGAATTTTCAAACGCAGAAATTTAGAATGAATCTCTCAAGCCATAGAAATATTGTAAAACCTAAAACCTTATTCTTAATGATTGATTGATTTATCCTATGACATGTAAATGTAGCCTATCTTAACGCTATAAGGAACAGTAGAGATCTATTTATTCGTTTTGTACGATAACAAAAATAACATGTCACGTTTTTAGACCAGATGGCGATAAGAATGAGTATCTAAACCTCCTATAGATACATATATACCATATAATGTGTTGAAGGGCGTTATCTTATACTTACACAACTGACTGATATCTAGCCCAACCTTGGCAGGCCAAAGGCCTTAACGGTATAAAGATCGCCCATTACAATTGAAAATGCCTTATTCATATTTACGTAACAATAACTGTTTTGTAAATTAGACAAGTAATATACCCTAATATATACAAGGACACGCGAGGGTTCCTTCTCACATCAGCTGGAGGTGTACCATACAGTCTGACAACAGTTATAGAAGACCACCGAAACGCATTTACAGGAGTGAAAACAAAATGACACACGGGGAAAAGGTATGTTTGGGACCATATGGCGCTTTCTAAAACGATCCTTCATAGGACCTTTTTGTAATTACACATAGGCCTACTCCAGTATGTAAATAAATAAAAAATAATTAATTAATGTTTAGGAGCACTGATATAGAAGTTCAAAATAAAAAATAAACGAATTTAAAATAGGAGTTTGAGCATAAAACAAATTATGTGAATTGTCTCGATTGTTATACTGATTTTATGACTGACTGAATGGATAAATCATTAAATTAATAAAATTACAGCAAAAATGATGTCGACCATTGGTCTGCTTGGTATGTTGCTCGAATACCTCTCGTGACCACAGGCTATGGATTTACTTATAACCCCCGAAAAATAAAAATTTTAAATGAATGAAATATATAGTTCACAGGGTTGATGGGCCAATTGTGGGAGGTGTGGATTGGACGAAGTAGAATGCGCTACGCTACGCTGAGTTTCAGAGATAGAACCCCCCCCCCCCAGTCGATGCCTTAAATTTCCAATCAATGAAACAGTGACAATTAAAACGCGTACATTTACATGCTGGGCCTAGTTAACGTTATAACCATGCAAGCGGTAATCAAGGTCCACCCCCTTTTTCCACTATACTCAGGTTAGGCTTGTCTTCAAAAAGTTGTCAACATAGCCCCACCTATTGGTACAAACATAAACTAATTACGTAACTAGCCTGTGATAGCTACAACACATGCTCAATTTATTATTTATAATGTCCTTTGCAAAACAGTTCATACTGTAGCACTCAAAATGGATGCAAATGATGGCGTTGAAATGACAGCTGTTTCTTTTAACAAACAGGAACCGATTCTGCAAAAGCCAACAGATCTTGCCAGCGAACCTCATCAGGCCAACGGCGGATACGGCAGCACTAGTGTTGTGATGCCAGAGGAGGGTCTGGCTGTCCAAGGCTCGGTGGTTTCTTTCCATCGTATTGGCTACACAGTACAGGTGTCAAAGGGTTGTTGTGGTGGCAGCGCGGACAAACACATACTCAAAGATGTCAGGTATTAAATTACAGTTGCAATCTCGGTCGGTTGCCACAGAGGAAAAGCTCACACAACATATGATATGTCATATGACTAGTCTTGAAAGCCTATATACACGTACTCTGGCTCGCCAATGAATCTAAAAACCACATAGTTTATTAACATCCTTAAAACGACTTAAAAGTACCACACTTGTCTACCCCATAGCAAATCCCCCGATCAAAGTTGATTATGTATATATTTAAATAAAATTCACAATATTGCCATATATATATATACTGGTATGCCCAATAAAGTCTATAGTAAACAATATTTAATGATTAACATTAGTTTTCTACATATAATTTCTTACCAGTATTTTATGACAGTGTAGACTGACTGTTATAATACACTTTCAACATTAACTTTTCAGTGGTATTTTTAAGCCTGGAATGAATGCCATCCTGGGACCAACTGGAAGTGGAAAATCAAGGTATGGTCAATTAAGACAAAAAAAAAAAAAGCGTTCATTGGTGAAGCAAACTGCTGCATTTTATTTTACTCTTTTGTCTGAAAGTCTCTTTATATACATAATTTCTGTGCAGTGTACTGTTTATACTGTACCTATTTGTACGGTGTATCCCAGAGGTGCATCAGCTAACTTAGTACGTATTTGTAGTTCTATATAAGCACGATAAGTGGGCGTGTACATTATTATTTATTCATGTCATTTAAATCATAATCATTTATATTTTCCTCTGTTATTCCAGCTTATTAGACGTGCTTGCTGGCAGGAAAGAGAAGAAAGGCCTGAGTGGGTTACTACTAGTGGATGGGCATCCTCAGCCAGAGAATTTCAAGTGCATGTCTGGATATGTTGTGCAGGTTTATAAGAATAGAGTGTCTTAATTATAAGTTGGTCACACTAGCATGAAAAGCTTTTTAATAAATCCGAAAACTAAAGGGATAACAACATGTGAGATCTATATTTCACATTAAATACACTATAAACAACTCTTAAGAGATTATTACAAAAAAAAAAACAACAACAACAACAACAAAAAACAAAAAAACAAACCTTTTAGAAAAAAAAGGGGACTAACTTTGAATGTAGAAATGGATTCATTAACCATTGGTAAGTATGGGAAAATTGCTGTTTACCCCAGAAAAATTTATTTTTTGGCCAAAATGAACAGTTTTTATCCCTTTAAACTTACATGTGTTTACTTTGTCTGAAGAAAATGAATGAAAGATGTCTTTTATTAGTTTACCAATTTATTATGGTATTAATTGGGTAATTTTTTTTACTTTAATAGCTATGGCTAATACTTGGTTAATGGTAGAGTAATTCTTATTTCTTTCCCACACCAAATACAAACTGAATAAACTACTTGTATATATGTTTATAGGATGATGTTGTTATGGGAACTCTCACAGTTAAGGAGAACTTCCAGTTCTCTGCAGCACTACGCCTCCCAAAGACAGTGACCAAGGAAGAGAGAAAAGCACGTGTTGAGAGAGTAATACATGATCTAGGATTGACACATTGTGCGGACACTAAGGTTGGCAGTGTCTGATGTCTCATGAACTTGTTAGTGTTGGCATTTTTAATGATTGCTATGGAACATTTGAGGAACAAGAGCATCTCAGTTTTTTAAATTTTCTTTTGCACCAAATTGATAACCCCCTGTAGGGAAAATAGGTTGAAAATATTTTTAGCGGATGGAATGGAGCCCTCCCTTTCTAAAAATAACTTTGATACTGTTTTGAAGACCATTTTCACACAGTAGCTACAAAATCACCAAGGAAATGAACTGACACAATGCTCTTGTAATGAGAAACTCTTGAAACAAAATTGATATTTTTTTACCAAAAAAAAAAAAAAAAAANNNAAAAAAAAAAAAAAAAAAAATGCTGCCATTTTAAAATGTCTAATATCATCCTGGTGATCATGCAAACTACATCATCTTAGAGATGGATTTCTGGGTAAAATTTCAATCCATAGATTTTGCATAATCTCTATTTTAATCCTTATTGTAATAAGGTGTTTTCAGTTTAGGTGCAACTACTTTTTTAAAACTCTTCTATTTTTTGCAGATTGGCAATGAATTTATCCGCGGTGTGTCTGGAGGTGAGAGGAAACGTACCAATATTGGCATGGAGCTGATCATCCAGCCAACTGTACTGTTCCTGGATGAGCCGACAACAGGGCTTGATGCCAGCACAGCTAACTCTGTTATGTTACTGCTGAAGAGGTACATATCATTATAGGTGTTAATTGTCATTGATATTGTCATTGATGTTGTCATTGATAACTAGGGGGAGGCAATCCAGTGCTTACATTTGATTTATGAACATGTCAATAGGTCTTCTTTAATTGTTTATTATATCACCATTGTACTGGTTTATGTACCCTTTAAGTGCTTTAAGTATTTTGGACTAGAAGTGTTGCATCCTTGCAAATCTTATGAATACAAATCTCCATAAATGCTTCTCTGAAACCAAGACTACAACTTTTTCTAATTAAATTTGGTCACTTTAAAGTTATACTTGATTTGCCTGTTCTCGTGTATTTTAATGTAAAATTATTCTGTTATTCTTCAGACTTGCTCACATGGGAAACACCATCATCTTCTCAGTTCACCAGCCCAGGTACTCCATATTCAGGTTGTTTGACAGTATTATGTTGTTGTCTCAGGGAGAGAGTGTGTTCCATGGACCATGCAAGGAGGCCCTACAGTACTTCTCCTCTATTGGTAGGAAGTATAAGCTAACCCCACGGCTTAATTACGGGCAGGGCGAGCCAGTTTCTTCCAGTTTCTTCTCGGCGCTGCCAGTAATTACGCCGCGGGGTATTCAGGGCACAGACCGTGATCACAAGATACCGCAAATAGATTTTTAGATTTTTAGAAAATAGATTTTGCATGTGAACGGTCCCTAAAACTTTTCTGTAAACCTGACAATGTATTTTGATTAATCAGACTGGGGATTGCCACAAATTGTTTAATTCTGTGAAATTTCAAGGATTATATATATTGTTTTTAAAGATTGATCTAGTATCTTCACATGGGTATTGAAATGATAAAATATCTTTATACCTATATATTAGCAGCTATAGAAGAGGGGTTGGATGAAAACCCTCACCATGTTAATTCATTGTACTGGGAAATGAAGTCTATTGAGTCAGAGACCAGTTGACATTACATACATTTAAAAAAATTGTACTTTTTTGTATTACTTTAAATGAGAAATGCTTGCATGATGTTTACCTGGTATATCATGAATTTGATTGAGAAATTGCATTTAAATTTTGCAGGATATGAGTGTGAAGAACACAATAATCCGCCCGATTTCTTTTTGGATGTGATCAATGGGGACTCTACAGCAGTGACCTCTATAGACCAGCGTAAGTTACAATTTTTGTTCTTTTTATCTTGTTCTGGCCCTAGTATCTAATTCAATCTGAGAGACTTTAAGCATTAAATTTATTTTGGGCTTATTTGGTTTTTAAGTTAGTTTAAATGATAATGTTGATTCATATAGCTTTTTGTGTGTGTACATAAAAGATGCTATTGTGATGAATTTCTTAATTCTCCTCAAGTCAAAACAAATTAAGAAAAGAATGAAAGAGTATATTAAGGTCACCCAACCTAATTATCATTGGGATGTTTTATTTTCAGTCTCCTTGTGCCTATTTGAATAAAGGACTTTTTGTTTAAAATTTAACATACGTTTAAGCAAAAATAATCCCATCTTTAACTTCAAGTTAGCATGAGTTCCTGTTGTTTTCTAAGTTTCTAAGCACTTGATGGATGAGGAAACCATGGAGCTCCTTGATAGTAACAGAGAAGGTGAAATGCTTGATGTTAATAACAGCAGCTAGTGTAGCCTTTATACAATGTGTATGTGCACTTACTGAACAGCTTGTATTGTGAAATAATACTGGGGTTTATATTTAGCTGACTGATATTAAGATATCTTCTAGCGTTTGCTAACCTAGTGACTAGTTTACAGATAACATGCAGATGAACCATAGATATATTTGCTTGTTAGATGCCTGGGATGTGATGCAAGTGTATTTTAACTGTTTGACATTTTAGTGGTTTTGGCAGTTGGCAATAGAGGTGTATGAAGTTTGGAACTAATGAATTTCAGTTGGCGTTTATATTTTCTTTACTAACAGAAGCATAATCTGAAATATTGAGATGCACAATCAATGCAATTTATGCCCCCTTTATTCACCGCTATTAGTTAACTAAGGCAACACAATTTCATTCTTTCTTTATACATGCATATCTTTATTCATATTGGTGACTTATACCATACTTAGGGGTTGCATGGTGTGGAGTTTTTCTAAGTTAAAAAAGTAGTTAAGATTGCCTGCCAATTGAGATATCACCAAGTATATGTGTCAGAGAATTTCACAGTCTGGCTTTTTGGAATGAAAGTTCTTAGTACATATGGATAGATTCTATCCCATAGCCACTATGCTTTCCTTTGGTATTTTTTCTTTTGTTTGGAACCTCAGCACCTGTAGTATAAATTCCAATGTTTGCCATACATATATAAGTACTATATTAGTACTAGTACTAGTATATAATAAATGTGTATGTAGTATACCTATAAATATACTATATGTATATACACATATCCATTTGTTAGATGGATTTCTGTATTGATGTGGGAAATAACTTATTTATGTAATTAATTCCAACAGAATATCAGCAGAATACTGTTTTATTGATTGAAGAAGTCAGTTTTCATAGTGAAAATGCACTCAATTCAACTAATAAACGTTCATGTATTGAAACTTTCAGATCATAGCCATGCAAAGATTCACCCCAGTGATGGTTAGTACAACGTATACCCAGTATTTGGTGATTGTGCTGGCCACATGATATTTGCATGCTGTTTGAATCAGCATTGTAAACAATTAATTATCTTCTACTACAAATAGAGCACTAGTTATTTACCGAATATGTCTTCATTTGAGAAAGATACTTTTACAGATACAAAAATATCTTAATGTACCTGCCCATTCACTCATACCAGACAAATGTTTAGTGTATATGTATATTAAATAAAATAAAAAAAAGACTACTACATGTATTAAAGAAAACCTTTCAGCTTGTGGTTGTTAAAATGATGTTTTATCTGTGTTGCAGGAGAGAGCAGAGATGTGAGTGAGGTTTTAGCTGCAAAGTTCAGAGAGTCTGACTGGCACAAAAAGTGAGTTTAATTGATCAAAGGATTAAAAAATATTTTAACATGCCAACATATTTCTATTGTTCAATCTTTCACTATAATCTAAGTTTTGACCAATTGACAATAACCCTTAAATCAAATGCTAAGCAACTACATGTGATTTTAGTCAAGTCTAATGAACAATTTATTAAAGTTGACATGGAAGCAAACATAAGCTCATATCAGGGAGTTCTTGTGATTTATTTAGCTTATTCCAAGAGTTGACACCCATTGAGCAAACGTACATGTCCAATGTGGCAGCTGGCCAAGTGATCTACAGGGAGGTCGGATATGCTACTTCTTTTCCAACACAGGTAAGTATGTTGATGACTTGCTGTAGTGTGGAATAACTTTTTTCTCTATGCACAGGATTTTTGCATAGGATTAATTTTCATACTAGTAAAAGAAGTAAATGTAGCATATCTGCTGCAATATATTAAAAAAGAGTGTGTCAAGTTGCTAATTAAATGGTTATGATTCTGGGTACTGCTACTTCCTTGCCTTGTGCCTTGGTCACTCTACTAAATGACTCTTCAGTAGACGGAGCAGTGTATTTAGTTTTGAAGTATATGTTTTAGCAAACAAATATTTTGATGGATGCTATACCCAGGATGAGGTCCAAATGCGAATATTGAACTTAAACAATTTAAAAGAAAAAGGCACTGTCCGAGCAAAAGCATGTTTATTTATTTTCTTTGCATTTCATCTTTTCCATTTTTTGTGCATAAAAGCAGGCATCAAACTCATCTACTCTTGAAAGTTAAGAAAAGTTTTTCCTTTTAACCTGAACTGATGCTTTTAATTGTCTTAGCTTTGGAATGTGTCAAAGAGAACAGTGAAGAATATTATTGGGAATCCTCAGGCTAACTTACTCCAGGTAAGTACCATACATTGTAGAAAAATGAAAGAGATGGAACAAGACAATCTCGTTACAGGTCAGTTAGAAACTTGTAACCATATACAGGTACTTGAATGACATTTTATATAAAGGCACATGCTGAAGTTCATAATTGAAAACCAAGTAAATGAGTGAGTAATTGAAACATCTTTACTTTTTTAATTTTTTTATGAAGTCTTCTTGCATTTTGTCCCTTGTTTTCAAGTTGCATTTATACACGAATGATAGATGACAGCATTTAAAGCAATGTCTTTTTCCTTAGCATTTTTTTAAATAATTCTCTATGTTGCTCTTTGATTTTCAGTTTGTTGTTAATATCTTCTTGGGGGTTATAGTTGGTGCCATCTATTGGCAGATTGACACATCACTCAAATCTGGAATACAAAACAGGTAATTTCTGTATAGTATCTATTAATGGGCTTGTGCAAGGTTATTTCAATTCATACTAGTATGTAGTATATTTATAATGCCATTTTACTATTATGTGTGGTCAGAAGAAACATTTGGTTCCAGTCAACAACATATAATACTTGGTTGATGTAGACTGCTGTAATCATATTATTAAGGAGTGGCAAGGGAAGTGGTGGATGATTTTGGAAAGAAAAAATAATACATAAGCTTAATGAAACAATTAAGGAGAGGAAAATGAGTGATATACAGTCTTTAAGCACCACTTTGAGATTTCTGTATTTTTGATTTCTGATTATTTCAGAGTTGGTGCCTTCTTCTTTATCGTGATGAATATGGTATTTTCAAATTTATCAGCTATTGAACTTTTTTTAAAGGAGAGAAGCATATTCATGTAAGTTTTATGCTATGATAACACTCATTAATACTTTGTTAGCAGGATTTAATTCAGTGTCACAGATATTTGTTTTAGAATTGCACTGGTGACGCAAGTTTGAAAATTGTGTTTTGTAATGAAAATTATTTAAAAACATTCTAAGAAGTAATTAAAAACTTAACTATCAAAATATTTCTTTCATCTTAGGCATGAGAATGCAAGTGGGTTCTACAGAGTGTCTGCATATTTTCTTGCCAAAGTTTTTTGTGATCTGATTCCTAGGACCACGCCAGTTTTGCTGTTCTCTGCCATCAGTTACTGGATGATTGGTATGAAACATTTTATCTGTAATTGTATAGACAGTCAGTGAATGGATTTGCCAGTGACTTCAGTTGTTACTCAATCTTTTCAATTGGAAAAATTGTGAATTTTACAGATGCTGTACATTCTTAAAATTAGAACTGTTACATTGCTGTTGAGTGTTAGCATCAAAATGGGAAGGCAGGCTACCATATAGGATTCTTTTTCTATTGTGTACAGTTAAAGCACCACAAATGCTTTATAGAAATATAATTTTTAATGATTCCAAAATCATGAATATTAAAAATTGTAAATCTTCTCCATATATAGAAAAGATCAAGTCATTACCATTATTGTCTATATTGGAGTTGAATGGTTAAATAAGGAACTGTCATTTGATTTTTTAATCTTCTGGTTTATTAAAAATTTTAATGATTTCAGATCCCACTTTAAATATTAAAAAAAAATGTTTTAATCAAAGGGTACAGACTTTAAACTTAAATGCATTATTCATTCTAGGCCTTCAAGCAGATGCAGGGAAATTCTTTTTCTTCACACTCAACCTGGTCCTCACTACATTGACAGCCTCAGCTTATGCTTTCTTTGTCAGTGCGTCAGTCAGAATTATAGCCATTGCCAACCTTCTCATTGCCATGACATATGTTTTTATGATGGTGAGTAAAATGTATAAACATATTAATACCTGCTTCAAGACTGAGTAATATATAACAATCTCTATCAGAAATAAAGAGATTATTCAGGTAAGCATGCCGATTATACAATGAGAAGTTCTATAGACATACGTGTATTACATGTTGACAAGTTTTTAAGGTAATTAAAAATAAGACACATTGAGAACTTGGTGAGGTATTTAGCTAATGTAGATCTAAAACAGATATTCAAGGTGGCAGGGTGAGTTGACTAGGAGGTCAACTCACTAAAAATAATTGACCTCTTGTCACTGCACTGTGGAATGGTAAACATTAAATTGATCATGTAACAAAGATATTATACATTTGCCAAACAGTGTGGTACTTATATTAGTGTGAAAACATTGCCTGTCAGAGTTACTTTGACTTTTATCAATTAAACTGAAGCAAGAATTGATGAGGAAGGAATAGGCAATGCTACAATATATGTGTCAGTTATGCTTCTTTATCTAGATGGCTCCATGCAATGATTTCAGTCTTTCCCTCAGAAAATATTACTTAAGCAGAAATGCAGTGATTGCCATTAGCTAACCGCAGTGGTAAAGAGGAAGGATACAGTAACATTAAATGTGTAGTGCTTGGAGGAAAACGGAAAGTCCCTCTTCACCCTATCCAGACAAAACAGTGCAATATGGTATACTGGCAAACACATGCTTGAAGCCCCGCCCCACCACACACATTTAGAACGAACAAATCATTTTGATCTATAAATGGCATTTATTTGCATTTTATTTTATTTTTTTATTTCTTCAGATCATTAATGTATGTCGCAAAACTGATTATGTCATTTTTTAAATATTGCTGACACATTATTTAAATGTGCTAAAAATATTTTAAAAGCTTCTGAAAAACACCCTGGTCAGTTATATAAAGATATATATCATCCTTCTTCAAATATCTTAACTATAAAAAACTTCATTTAATTCATATTTTTTAAAAATTTCTTTAATATTTTAAAATTTAATTTAAAACTTTCAAACTGGGTTGGATAGGGCAAGGTGTATGGATTGCAAAAGGGAATAGTCCATAAAGCAGTTGATCTTCACCTGTTGTACTGGCGTCATAGAGATTTTCAGTTATTTGGATTTCTACGTATTATTTAAATTTAGGTCCAAACCATCATTCGTTCCTGTTTTAATAAAAAATTGTTTATTGTTCTTGCTATTTTTTCTATCTCCTTCAATGCAAAAAATAATTAACATCAGTATTTAACACATGCTAAGGCAATAGTCCTTGTGTGGTACAGGTCCCAAATTACAAAGCTCTCACTGTTCTGGTTTATGAATAAAGCTTTCTCACAAGTTCTTTCTCAACTACATCTTTGTCAATTTCATCATAATCTGTGGCCTGTATGATTACTTTCACACCATCAAATTTCTTCTGAAGTGCATCTCTGCTGCTGGCATACACCATTTTTTCTTTGGTCTTGGCATTTTCTGGTGACCTAGAAAAAAAAGGGTCTTAAAATGTTTCATTTTGGAAGATAAAACTAACATTCTACTGATTTATTTTTCTTATGCAGTTGTACTTGCATTCCCTTTGAGGACTAATTCCCAATGAAACTATCAATCTACATAGATCAATCCAACTCCACGGGGACTCTTGCTGAATGCAATCATTTTTACAGATTAACATGCCTTCTCTTGTTTTCAGGACTTATTTTTATCTTCTAATTTGATTGCAAATCTACAGAGTTGGATCGATCTACGTAGAATGGTAGTTTCACTGTGAATGAACCCTCAGCTGTGGGTGCTATGCATGTTTAATTGAAGGGGGAGATTGTGTGTGCATGCTTCAGTAAATCAGATGGGTGCACCTCAACAGTTCAAAGGTTCACTGCTCTGAAAATACTATAACATTTTCATGATTTTTTTTTAAATAAAAATGTTCATTGGTGTGAAGTATCTATGATGAACATTTGAACTTTCAGACTATTAATCCTTTGGACTTCTGTCATGCACCCAGTCAGATCACCACCTCTACTCACCAGGCAATAAACACAATACCCTGTCTGGGATGACCAGCACTGTCTCTACAGCAGAAATCAAAGAGACCATAGCGGCATTCATTTGCCTTTTCTGCCTCTCTCAAATGCTCTGTAAACTCCTCAAACAAAGTTTCTACAAAAAAAA
>NW_019773844.1:26441-40204 GCF_001039355.2 Lingula anatina | reverse complement strand
GGCGCCATATAAGAATCTTATTATTATTATTATTATTATTATTATACAAATTAAATGAAAACCTTCTGTGGATGCTCTGTTTTACACGTTAAATGAAAACTGCTTAAGTTTTTTTTTAGAGGTGGATTTTGTTTAAGAAATACTGGTACTAACATAATTTTTTTTTTAGAGGTGGATTTTGTTTAAGAAATACTGGTACTAACATTTTTTCATGCTTTTTATGTATCTTTGAACATGCAATATTGTAATCAAACCTTGTATTTCTTTTCTATTTAGGCTGGGGTAGTCCTATTCCTGATGACACCTGTAGCCTTTTACTACAAGCGTTTCAAGTTTCACACCCTGTACACACAGCAAATTTTCTGGAAAAAGGGGAAGTAACGTCAGTGAACTTAGGCAAAATAATTTAGGGGTGAAAATATGCTTTACAAATTTCAAAACAACCGAGACATGGTAAAGCCTTTCTTTGGGACTGGTCAGACACAGATCATTTGGATGCTAGAAATAAAATCAACAGAGATACTGGCTTGAATTTGAGCCTTGGAATATGGCATGTGTACATAATGTAATTACTGACTGGACGGCATCAGGTATTAAGTTTTATAAAAGGAAATGCAAGTTGGATCAGAATTTGGCTGGTTTTAAAACAACTCTTGTCGGATAATCCTCTGCATTTACTTAATGTGTAGTGATATTTATTTTCAAACTGGTACGGAGGTCTTTCTCATGGACAACAATGGGCCAAAACAAATTAAAAATGTTCTTTTTCTAGACGCATTGATTTTTAGAATGATTGTTAGGAGTGAAGTGATGTACCTGTTAAAACCACATTAATAGTTCTACGAGAAATGTCTTATATTTGCCGTGTTGTATGAAAGATCTTGTTCAGAGAAGTCTGAACCAAACCGGAGTGTCAATAAATGCATCTTCTTTTACCTTCTTTTTTTGCTTATTTTTTAAGTATACAGTTCAAATGAGTATTCCAAAATCGCACTTCTATTGGTAACTAACTTGACAAATACTTTTGGGCTCGCGTAGCTTAAATGTTTTCAGATAGTGAAGTTAGAAATAAATCCCAGCTGGTGATTCATGATCGTGTAGTGAAGTACGAAGTTGCGTGAAGAATAAGTGTGACAGGAATGGTGGTCCTAAGAATGGACATCTGCCCCCTTCCCCATTATTACTACAGATTAGTTTGAGGATTGGGGTTAGCATGTGGGGCGGATGTCACCTGTACAAAATAAATGGGAACGGACTTCGGCTCCTAGTGGACTGCTATTCCTGTCACGCCGGTGTTGCAAGATTGAGTTACACCTGAATTGTTTTATGGGGGGGATACAAGCCATGACTGACCAATGCAATCCATATGAACAGTACGTAATGTGCGTGTGGTCCGCTCCAGTCATCGTCTCCTTCCACTTAAACGTGCGCTTGAAGGGGAATCAATCCCAAGTTCGTATATCTGGGAGTTGCTTGTCTTGATTTATTAGATTGATATTTTACGTAAGATTTCAAATTTATGTTTTTTCTTTGTTTTTGGAGAGAATGACGCATTAACAGTAAACTGCTTGGCAGTGAAAGTGGCTTTGATGTCTGCGTTTGGCACAAACTGGCGCGCGTGGCCATTGTTTGATATTTCAAATGTAACCGTTATTAACGCTAGGAGTAATGGCCATTTGGCGTCATTTTTTATATAAGATGCGAGTCCTAGCCTAGGTTGGGGCACTAGAGGTTGGAATAAATTAAATTGAACAACAGGTGATTTGTACATTAATTGACAGATTTGCTTTTCTCGTGGTGTTTATGTTTATTTTGTTTTGAATAAAATCGAAACAGACCAAGATCTGGTTTAAAGAGTCGGGTAACTTGCGATCCGCTGAAATATCTGTTGGGACGAGTTCATTCCAGACAAAACTTCGTTCAATAACAAAATTCATTTAGAGCGATGCAAAAGTTAACCATTATCATCTGGGCGGCTATCTTTCTGTGTATCTTTTCACGGACTCATGGTTTTTGCTTCTTGTTACAAAACCGGAACACTCTAGGAAAGATCGCAGGTACGTCTGTTTAGGTTCGCCATGAACATATATCTGCTTCTCAACTTTCCAAAAGTTAAAACAGCTGATGTATTGAGAGCAGTTACGTTTTCTCTATTCGTATATGTGCAGTATTTTAAAAATGTTTAAAATACTGTGAGATAAACATTACATCCTCAACTATGTCAAATTGTTTAACTTGTTGCATGTTACAGCATTGATATTCTTATCTGCTCCGATATGTCAGTGTCGAAACTTCGTTTATGTGAAATATTTTAAGAAAAAAGCAAAATAAGTACAATTTTAGCCAAAAAATTAACGCGTTTTTCCCAACGCACTGGCATTTCAATCCGAGATATTCCTTAGTTATCATCCTTTATTTTTCTACGTTCCTTTCAGTCACGTGCAGGTTACCAAGGACGCTGTTCCTTCTCGGAGAAACCAAACGACTGAAGCACGACGCGTGCGCCATGTGCACGTGCAAGAGAAACGGGTTGTACTGTTGTAGGTGGGTTAATTTTCTTTTAAATATCATGCACGCACTAATCCGCCTGCGCTTGTGGAGGCACCCACGTTTTTGCATTATGTCCGTGTGAATGTCTGCAGTAACATGCGAGCGCGGTTGAGCGAGTGCGAGTGGGTTGTAGCGTGCGCATGGATGCGTATGCTCTTGTTAATTAATAGATGTCATGTCAGCACATGTACAGATGTTGCATACGTATATGTTTATATGAGGGAGTACGAAAAGATTCGAATACATTTTAAGTGTATCTATTTATTATCTTCCAGCACGCGGGGTCCGCTCCCACGCAATGTGCCTGCTGAATGTAAAGTGGTGCCGGCCCCAAACTGTGACTACAACGTGGTGAAAACTAAAGACGAAAGCAAGGATTGTTATACTGGGCGTCTTTTAGTGACGAAATATCGACATTTCTAGCTCTAACAATGCCTGAGTAGGTCTGCACTTGAGAGCAAGACTGGTTTTCCAGAGAGTACACGTGCGATCGCAGTTGTTGATTTACTGGAGCAATTAATCAAACAAGGGGTGCATTTCTGTTTATACTAAATGACTCTTGGTAAACAACATTTAACACAAAAAATTACGTCATAGAATAATTACTTTGTTTTTCCTTACCCGGAAAATTATATGTCACGGAATATTAATTTTGTTATTTGTTTTTATTCTCCTTAAAACAAATGAGAACTGAATTTTCATTGGAGCATTGAAGCGTTACAGAGATTATAATTTTTTGATTACTTTGATTGGCAAACCTCAACACTGGTTCGGTTCTTGTAACCCCCCCCCCCCCCCCGTAAAAAAGGAAGCTACTCCTGGAGTCTCCCTGTACTGCTGGTGACATCCTTAGCAAAGCGCAAGCGTACTTCAAGTTAGTAGTAGGTACACAGTTAGGATTCCTAATTACTATTCACTGGATGATGATTTAAAGGGTTTTAATATGCTAAGCTGAACTGTATTGGATGAAAATGGCCTTTTTGGGCTACTTTGCACTATTTCAGGACTTAATGAGGTATGCACAGTGAAAAGTCATTGACTTATTTTTCATATTTTCATAGTGTCATTAAAATTCAGGCAATTCGAATTCATTATTCATTTTTGATTTAATATTCGACACAGAATGATGTTTAAAATAGTACATTGTATCGAATAAAACATCTAGGTATTATATCTTTCTTGTAATTTATCTTCCTCCTTATATATTCAAAAAATATTCTTATATATATATATATATATATATATATATATATATATATATATATATATATATATATATATATATATATATATATATATATATATATCAAACAATTTCCACAAAAGTAAGTTCACTGGAAATAATCAGTGAGATATTAAAAGGATAACATCTTCATTTTGGCCAAAAAATGAAATTATCTGTGGTAAACGACAACTTTCCCACCAATGGTTAATGAATCCAGTTCTACATTCAAAGTTAGTCCTTGTTTTATTTTCTGAAAAGATTGTTTTTTGTTACAGAGAATAGCCATCCGATGTCCGATGACAAGCACAGATTTCAGAATAAAACTATAACTGCCGTTTTTGTGGTAAAATAGGATATATTATATTTATATGAGCTGAGTTGTTATCCCTTTAATTTAGGGCATGACTACTCAACAGGTCAGACAACTTTTGTAATTTCCGTTTTGTAAACTGTGGAACGGCAATAAGCTGTAACGGTAATTATGGTAGATCGTGTTTAATTTCGTCCGGTTGACCCGCCATTCTGGCGTATATAGGTGCTGTTCAGAAAACCCGCCCGTGCAGTTCTTGCAGCCAACGACTGATCCACACCAAGATGTCTGTTAAGTCGGTCAGTTTTATTTTCCTTTTCTCTGCCCTCTGTTGTGTTGTGCATGGTCGTAGGAGATATTTCCCCGGTTACATGTGCGAGGCTACCTCACCCGGAGATATCAACAATAGTAAGAATTTTTTTATATTTCTCAAAATGGAAGCGAATGGAACCGTTTTTTCCTCTTTTGAAAAGCACGAAAATTATGGGGAAAAACAACGCAGAACATTGTACCTGCCTTTTAATATTAGGGAAACCACTTTAAGACAAATAGCCCTCCTCAAGTCGTAATTAACGGTTCGGTTCAACCTTGCAGCCCAGAACAATTCAATTCGTGTGTTAACTGTTAAACCGTTAAAAAAGTGAGGGCACAATAACATAAATATTCGTACTATTTGAAGTATTTTCTCACTTTTTTGTTTCGCGACTTTTTAGGACATTCTATTATCTGAACTTTTTCCACTGAAAATTGAAACGTTTTTTTTTTTCAACTGGAGATTTCTGTACCATTTTTGTCTATAGGACGCAATGGTCTCCCTGAAACTTTCTGCAGAGAGAATGGGATGTTAATGCGCCGAAACAGCGTCTGGTACACACAAGACTGTAAGAAGTGCGAGTGCGGGGAAAACTTTGCAAGTTATACCCAAGGCTGCTGTGGGTAAGTCCCAGAAGAGGGCAATAATGGGTCAAAATTTAGTAGTCATAGAGAACTGCAAGTTGAAAACAGAGTTTTCTTCCACTTGTTTTTTTTTTTAGATTGTAGGCTAAAGGAAATTTTTTCTAAAATCCATCTGTTTGCCTCATTTTTATGGCGAGTAGGCATATGCTCTTAACAACGAAGAGCCATTTGTCTTGAGCATTGAAGTACAAGGGCAATATACTATACGTGTACAATGAGACTGAAAACACGCGTTATTCTTAGCGTCGCACTTTATTTTTAAGGTTTGGGTACAGTGAGCCAGGGTCTAGGGGCTGGGGCCGGCCCGCCCCGGACGCCCCTGCAGGTTGCACGACTATCTATCTCAACTGTGACTATTACCACGTTAAAAAGGGGTCAGCTGGCGATTACTTGGACTGCGAAACAGGAGACCCTGTCGATTTTACCAAACCGATTCACGTTGAAGTTTTGAATCCTTAGAAATGGAGCATTTGTAAAAGAAAAGACTTTAGTAGATTACTTATTATTCTCTTTATAGTCACATGAACGTATTCTGGAAATAAAGTTACTTTTATACTTTATAACGTGAAACCTGTGTCTATCTTATTACAATATCATACATTTTGCTTGGAAAACAAAACTACCCCCTCCTTCTCTCTCTCTCTCTCTCTCTCTCTCTCATACCTTGAGAAAACACAGGTGTAAACAAGCAGATAATCGTGACGGACAAAGCACCTGTGGCGTACATCAAAGCACCATCGTGCCATACATAACACCACGTGACAGTGAACCACAGACGTCTCGACGGAACGACTTCAATTCTTTTCTTACTGCTTGATTAACTGCGCAGCGAAAGTCAACATGAACTCCACGTTTTGTTTACTGGCGGGAACAATTTTGGCGATATTGACGTGCTATGGCGCTCAGGGATATTGCGTGGCAGGCATGTCGAAGCAAGAGGTCAAAGGTACTAAGAATGAGGTATTCTCTGTGGGCATACATATATTAACGTCGGATACATTTTATCTTCAAAATACATGTTCGAATGAAATCCATGACTAGGTCAATCTAGATGGTAATATAAGGCCAAAAAAAGTTTTAGGTGTTTCTGCGTCGGTATATATCAGTAAATAATATAATTTTAACTTCTGAAGGGGCAGATCAGGCTTGAAGGGTTTGCAAGTTATTGATAATTTGATTATACTGAGGTAAAATGAAGACTCAAAAAACCAGTGTCATAAAATTTGAACCACACACACACACACACACACACACACACACATATATATTTGGTTTACTGAAAGCCACCTAGAGCATCAGAGGATACTGAAGACTCACTTCTCAGCTATCATACTGTACACGCCAGTGGCATATATTGGTGGTAAAGAGGTGAGTTCCTAATCACCGCTGAACATCAGCAGGCCTACCCAACTACCAGACTCGTCACCGAATGATCACGAATTCACCGTTAGATCGGACCACACTACCCGTTTTCAAGGTGTGAGTCAGTACGCATTTCACACTATCATACCCCGAACAAATTTTGAGTGGTGATGCAATACTTTTCAACCCCGCTGAGAATCGTCACTATCACATCGCGTACTAGGCAAGAGCGTGTCGTGTCTGATACTGTGAAATGCGTACTGATACACACCTTGAAAACGGGTAGTGTGGTCCGATCTACCGGTGAATTCAGGATCATTCGGTGCCGAGTCTGGTAGTTGGGTAGGCCTGATCAGTGTGTTACTGGAAACGGCAAAAACATGCTGATTGTACAAGTAGTAGAGAAGTGAGTTTCCAGTGTCTCAAAAATTCACGGTGGCTTAAGCCATCTCAACCAATAGTTATGATGGTGATAACAAACGTTAAAAGGAAAAAAGAAAAACGAGAACAATATGATTACCATGGTGTCGAACATGATCATGCTTTTCCAGAAACCGATGACGGAAAACTGGATGTAGTGACCTATTGCGAACACAAAGGAATCAGGATAGAAGTCAACACCACCAAAGAAACAGATGACTGTTTTCGTTGCACTTGTAGCCAGAGGTATATGTCCTGCTGCGGGTAAGCGATAATTGGTGATATGATTTTTATGTACAGACACAGTGTGTATGTATATATCACTATCACCCGTGTCTGTCGTCGTCTGCACCGTCACTGTGCACAATTCACTGTGAACGCCATTTATGGAAAACCGTGAGAATTCTTATCTGCATACTTACTGGGGTGATTTATTGCACTAAAATACAGGTCAAGTTTTAATGACATTGTGTCTGTACCTTTAAAAGTTTTGCTGCCTTGTTCCATTTTTTTTTTTACGTTGATTAACATCTAATTTGACCTGTAAACACGCAGTTAAAGCCAGACAAGTTCTTAAATGAATTTTGGAATTAGTATATTTTAAAGCACAATTCTTATAATTTGATCGGTACTTTTGTTTTAATCTTATATCAAGAAAAGTTTGCTACTGCCATAGGTTATTGAAAGCATGTTAAATGAGGATACGCATGGGTGTTGATAGATGTATATAAGCAGGGGCTGACCCAGGATTATTTGAAGGGGGGTCCGGACCGACAGGCCTCGGATGCGAAGCCGACCATCACCCCCTTGATGTGGGGTTTGGGGCCTGCTCAACGACCCCGACAAAAAATGATGTTTTGGAGAGCAAACAGTGCCCTTTGGTACGGTTTAGAACTATGATTTAGCTGGTCAAAATTCTAATTTCAATTTGGGAATATTTGTGTGATATATTTTTCAGCAACCGAAGGGCCTAAGAACCCCCTGACACCCCCTCCAAATCCGCCTGTATAAGGGACATTTTTTTTCTTTGATTTAGAAATATTTCATTTTAATTTCTTTGACGACGTCACGTCATCGACAAGTCCCTTATACTTACTTATTGCTCACCAACGTCGAGTTTTAAGCATTACTATCTGCACATGTAAGACGTTTAAAGAACCTCCTCTTTTACCTGGTCAGAGACAAGACATTGTCATGTGTATACCTACTTTCTTCTCGTCAAATGAGGCTTTGGAAATGGGCAATTATTTCATAATTCAAACGTAAATGCGGGGTATTCATGAAGGACAAGCCGTCTCTTTGATTTTATTTTATAATATGTAGCACATTTGTGATTCAAATTATTGTACAAGTAAAGGATCTATGGCTAACTCATTCTGAATGGCCCTATAATGCAAACTGTTAAACGTTCAGGCCAAGCATGGGCCCAGAGAGTGTTATACCTGGGGTAACATCAACAGAAAATACTTAGGACAACACTGAGTCTTGTTCATCGTCTAGTTTTATTTTTTCTCCTAGCTATGGTATACATGCTGGGGTGATAATGCCTGCTGCCGGCTGTAAGATTGTCACCGGTGCTGACGGTTGCAAGCCTCTACACGTCAAAGTCGACGACGAGACCAAGGACTGCTTCAGTGGGGAGAGTGTGATTGGGAAATAAACAGCTGACTGAAAAGATTTGGCCTACAAGATAACATGCACAAGAAAATAACTCAAGAATACATGTATCATTGTTGCAGGAAATAATTTAAGTTTGTGCTACAAGGATTTCCTTTTTGGTTAGTAAAATTGTGTTTTCTGATTTATTTTATTTTTTTTTCTTTGTCCGTATACGATAAAACTTCTTACGCGTAGTACCTCCATCAAATTGAGCTTCAGATTCGATGCGTGCCGGCTTTATTTCCACGCACGCTTACAGGTACTTAAAAGCGTCAACCGCCACCAAAATTTTCACTCAAGTTCACTGCACAAATGCTTATTCTGTAATCCGCGCTTCCATGCGATATATCTCGGCTGTAGCCCACACTTCTATGAGAAATAGCCCTAGGTCAAAACAGGATCGGCTGAAGTTGCTAGTCTTTGAATTGTGAATTTTAGCAGCTGTCGGTGTTAAGAAGCTGGGGGTCCGTGTAACAGAGATAGATATTCACAGATTCAGGTTTGACCGGAACGTCCGCGTTGAAATTAAGAAATTTATGTTCCGTGTAGCAGAGAGTCCGCCCTCCATTAGATTCAGGCAGGTTAGGGTTAGCGTGACGTCAGTGGATCCAAAATCTAGGGCGGGGCCATTACCAGCACATATCAATGGGAGCAGGACCGTGTATCACAATAGACTCTCTAGTATATGACATCGTGTCAACAGGATCTCATTTTCCATATTTTAATTTCCCATTACAAAGGTTTTGATTGGAGTCGGAAATGAAGCAGTTGATATGGCGGCGTGTGAGTCAAGGCTTTAAAATGAACCACTTTCGGGAGAGGGCACTTAATATTCAGGTTAAAAAACATCGACTGAAACTTTTTAACAAAAAACCTTTTCGTCTTTACTCATGGAACTAGGTGCTAAAATGACCCCCCTCCCCCAAACACACACACTTTTCTCTATTTAATTTCACTATGGTCACTTATTGTGCGTGTCACTATACTCAAGGAAATACTGGGGGAATACTAAGCTTGGGGTCTGCCACCAGGAAGTAATGGTTAAAACAAAACTAATGAGGACCAAAGCGCCTTTATCTGGGGGCTTTATGCTGTAAATAAATAAATAAATAAATAAATAATACCACATCAAGGCAGAGCAGTGCTGACTGTGTTTGATAAGTACGGAAAGAGACCGTTGACATCTACCAGATTATGCCGAGACATGTGACAATTTTAATTTTAATTATTAAAATAGACCTAAATTGGGGCAAGCTTGGTTGGTCCTCCATGTTAACTTGTGACCGCGTCCAGTACCGTTTTAACTTCAAGTACTTTTGTTTCACGGTACGATTACAATTAAATAGCTGGATCATGTCGGTGAACGAGATATATACGCATATATATAACGTCTGTAGTGAAAACGATGATGGATGCGGCTTGACCTGTTTGGCAAACTGCCAACAGTCTTGATTTTAAACAGATTTGTTGTACCCTACTGTATTATATTCAGGGGCGGATTGAGGCCGTCTTTTGAGTCTTCCAGAAGACGGTCAGATTTTCAAATTTACATTGATGGGTATCTAATTTTTCTCTATCGGAAGACGGTCAAAAATGGAGGATGGTTCAACAAAGATAATTTGGAAGACTGTCTGAAAATATCCCTGGATCCGCCCCTGATATTCGTACATGCAAACCCCTTAACCCAATTGGACTGCAGTATTACAGCTGCCACTTAGATCTTGATGTATTTCATGCAGATTTTTGTGAATATAAAATTGCAGGGTTTTGCAGATGCGCGGCGTTCTTTGCTAGTTAAAACGTTAAATGAAGGGGGATTCCTTGGTCACTACTATGTTTTGTTTGTTCGTAGATGAGTTTAGCCAATTTGTTATGGGTTGTATCAGAGAAGACGGGAAATAATATTACATTCTGAGTAGTCCGTTGATTGTGCAGAGCACCGCTAACACACTCAAAGCCAAGCCAGTGGAACTTGATTACTTCATGTAGAAACAAAGTAAATTACTTGCGGAATTTTTTATTTTTTATGAATAAAGCATGAGTTAAGCTATTTCTAGAGGAATTACAGTACAAACTGATATCCATATCTAATTTACCCCTTGGGCTTCAAATAATGTCGGTTGTTCTTATTTACAGTGATGTTTTCTGTTCAGCTTAATTTATTAGTTATTGGTTTATGCAGTGGTGATATGATGCGCATGCCCCATCCTTCAAATATCCGACTCTCCTCTTAACAAAGGGTTGTTTACAGGTTATAGTATTCAGTCTTTTTTCTGAATATGTACAATTTGAAAAACTGTCAAATAATTTGAATAATGACCAACTGAGAGATACCGTTCTTCTGTTGAGCGAGCAGCAATAATGCGCTGATTTAGAAGGAAGTATTTTATCATCTCAGTTTTATCTATCTTGTATTTCGCCTGCTAATTTTCGAGGATTATAGGTTTTCGGTAAGGCCCATGAATAAAGCAAGTTTCTTGAATATGTCATCGTTGGGAGAAGAATTTATTTCAAGTCAACCAAGCGTGTTAAAACATTACAAAATTGACTTTCTTGCCCCAAGCCTGTCACATTTCCACACTCCTGTTCCAGAAGAATATTGCGGATTAAACCCCAGTCCCTCCACAAAAAAGTTAGACAAGGTTGATCTAAAATCCAGATATATTTTCAAAATGCCCAAACTGCACCCGGTTTCATCATTTCGCCGTTGGGGGATTTTGTGGCAGCCCTTTTTGACAATCTGGCCCTCCCTCTCCTCCCCTCCCCCTCCCCACCCCCCCCCTCCCCCCAGCGAAGTAAGAAATTAATCTAGAGTTGAAAACTTTGCGCTATTACCTTTAACGCATTCTATTTTTGAATTTGAACAATATATTGAGCAGTTTAAAAAATGGGAAGGAGAGTAATTTGAAGAAAGTCACATGCGTATGATGCTCTACACGTAATTGATATGTGTAAGAATTTAGTATGCATTAAAATGTATGGTTTTCGGGAAGAATTTTTTTCAATACATTAAGCAGCAGTTCCTTTTAATTATCAGCGGAACAAACATCAAGAAAAAAACACTGCATTGAAAACAAATGATATCTGTTTATTTCATCAAAAGCATTGGTTACATGCCCATGGTATTGTGTTAGCATTTGGTGGTTACAAAACGTACAAATGATACTTTTTTCTTAGTCGCTAGGACCTCATATAAAATGCGAAAATGTCAAATTTTCGTGTCAACACTTAGTTGGTCTTTTTCTGTTTTCCAGTCTCTTGTTCACGTCTATGTACGTTATTTAAAGCTTATGCGGTGTCCACAAATGGATGATGATATCAATGACAGCATCATATTCATAAGATGCTATTTTTCCTCCAGTTGGGATTAAAGCGATACCTTTTGTGCAATTCTCTGGTTGAA
Source organism: Lingula anatina (assembly GCF_001039355.2). The sequence goes on along the minus strand of NW_019773844.1, from coordinate 28,318 downwards.
GACAAACAGTGAAAGCTGAAATAAAAACAAGCAAGACAAGCATTACCAAAAGTTGAAGTCAGTTGCACGCATTATTCAAATACGCATTATACAAACGTAAAATGGACGATTCTTCTATTTTGTAAAAGTGTTAAAATCTTTAGCTCACTTGAAACCTTTAATAAATAAATAAATAAATAAATAAATAAATAAATAAATAAATGCATTTTCTAAGTGTTGAACATACACGCTTTCCTTAATTGCAAAATAATTCAGGGTTCATCGCGCATTTTTCTACCATCTAGGCACTGCCAAATTGTATATGTAATTGAGGAAGGAGTACTCTAGCCTATTTGCCTAATTATTTCACGCCACGTGATTCTATACCCAATTAACAAACCGATATAGCGTGTGAAAAAGATACGCGTCGGTGGTCTGCATTTGGCTTTCAAATGTCCGTTTAGCATTTTTATCTCTGCGTATAAACCACTATGTGCACCAGTGATAAAATTATATGATTAAATTGAAGTTAAAATCTTGATTTTACTGTTTCGTAAAATACGATTTTTATTGCTTTGTAAGAAAGAAAAGCCCGTCAGCAATGCAACTGATGTTGATTTGCCCTTTTTGTTTATGCTTTAAATCATTGCAAGCAACGTTGTTTCAGTATATTGGTTCAGAGATTTTGCAAACGCCAACTTAATATGTCAAATTATTATCAGGATTATTCTTTTAAATGCAGATCGCAAATCCATCCTGTGCAGAATATAACCAGACAATTTTTTATGCTGATGCATGATGTTTCAAACAATGCTGGTTTGCATTTTTAAACATTGTAATGTGGTCGAAAGGGAAAAGTGACTTAACGGATTTCAGACATATCGTAGTCACAGAGGTAAAGTTTGGTCTAAACAAAGCACGGAGCACCTAATAAAGGAAACCTACCTTATTTAAACCTTCTTGGCAGTGCCAACAGTACCAAGGGTGCCGACAGAGCCATAACCGCCATTAACAACACCTCCATATCCGCCGTCAACCACTCCAACTGTGCCGTAGCCACCGGCGTTCTTCACAACGCCAGCGGTGCCATATCCGCCATCGACGTATCCACCGTTGATAACACCAGATGTGCCGTAGCCACCGTCGACGTAGCCTCCTGTGGCGCCGTAGCCGACGCCGAGGTCTTTAACGCCGCCAACACCGTAACCGACACCACCGTAACCGGCAGCGCCGTAACCAGCACCAAGGGTACCGTAACCAGCTCCCAGACCGGCACCGTATCCGGCAGGTCCCAAACCAAAGCCCACTCTGTTGCCGATGAAACCTCTCATGAAGTCGAAACCGTTGCCGAAACCGTATCCGCCGTAGCCAGTGCCGTATCCACCGCCATAACCGCCGAGTCCGCTGTAGCCGCCGCCATAGCCGCTGCCGTAGCCGCCGCCGTAACCGCCGTAGCCGCCGCCGTAACCGCCGCCAACACCACCATACCCAGTGCCGTAGCCACCGCCATAACCGCCGTATGGACCAGCGCCAATAACGGTCTGTTGAAGGTGGTATCCTCTGACAGGGACATTGACGGTGTTCTGAACGAGCCTGTGACCGTGAACTGGGACGACGTCCACCCTGGGGACGTACCTTACCACCTGCTTGTAGTTGACAGTCGGAACCTTCTTGGTGACAACAGCCTTCTTGTAGGTGACAAATGGCTTGACACTGGTTGACACCTTTGGCTTGGTGGGGGCAACAGGTTTTGTGACCACTGTGGCCGACGCCACCGTGGCCAAGGCCAATAGAGCGACTGCAACTTTCATGATGATGTCGAATGGTAAGTCAAATGTCCTCAGAGATGTCCAGAAACGACACTGGCCATCCAACCGATGCCCTGGTCATTTTATAGT
>NW_019773844.1:0-26400 GCF_001039355.2 Lingula anatina | reverse complement strand
TATCCGCCGTAGCCAGTGCCGTATCCACCGCCATAACCGCCGAGTCCGCTGTAGCCGCCGCCGTAGCCGCCGCCGTAGCCGCCGCCGTAGCCGCCGTAGCCGCCGTAGCCGCCGCCGTAACCGCCGCCAACACCACCATACCCAGTGCCGTAGCCACCGCCATAACCGCCGTATGGACCAGCGCCAATAACGGTCTGTTGAAGGTGGTATCCTCTGACAGGGACATTGACGGTGTTCTGAACGAGCCTGTGACCGTGAACTGGGACGACGTCCACCCTGGGGACGTACCTTACCACCTGCTTGTAGTTGACAGTCGGAACCTTCTTGGTGACAACAGCCTTCTTGTAGGTGACAAATGGCTTGACACTGGTTGACACCTTTGGCTTGGTGGGGGCAACAGGTTTTGTGACCACTGTGGCCGACGCCACCGTGGCCAAGGCCAATAGAGCGACTGCAACTTTCATGATGATGTCGAATGGTAAGTCAAATGTCCTCAGAGATGTCCAGAAACGACACTGGCCATCCAACCGATGCCCTGGTCATTTTATAGTCGGTAACCTACAATTAGAGGACATACGTTTAAAACGGCATTTTCTTCACAGCTGCAATTATAGAGCTGATAGCAGGCTCAAGGTAACAGCTTTTTAAGGTGATGTTTGGCCATTCCATCCCTCGTCGACCGTTATCTGGAAGGCCTAGAGTGGACATTATCTTTGACTTTATCATTACTGTCAGTAAAATACCCAGGCATTCTCATTAAAGGTACGGAGGGCGTCAAGATTTTCACGGAGATATTCACCTAAATGTGGTTATTTGCAGGACGCCAAGAAGAAAATAGACCATTCTAGTTTCCCTTATCTTTTTTTTTTTTAGAATATCACAAGCGGCCATTTCTCCAATTCAACAAGAGAACAGATATTCATATAACTAAGAAACCCCTTGAAGTGATTATGCGTCGATGTCTAATATTTTGTACTCTTTTACGAGAGAGAATACAGCACCTGCACATTATTTCATTTAAGGATAGGATTTATCATCTTTGAATTTATATCTAATTACATTTACGATACTCCTTCAACCCCTTGAAGGAGCGTGGTATAGGAAGACGCGCTCTTTAGATCAGGTGATGTGTCATATGAACTGTCTGAACGGTACGAGAGAGAGAGAGAGAGAGAGAGAGAGAGAGAGAGAGAGAGAGAGAGAGGATAAAATGTAAGAGGAAGTGCGGGACAAAACAAACATATAAACATGTTTTTTTTCTGATGGGGATGAGTGGTCGATTTCTAAAATTGTTTTGTTTATTTCGTCAAAATAAAGAATGTTATCACAAATCCGCTTCATTCTTTTTATTAGAGAGACCTTCAATAAATGCCGTCGTCATCGGATTGATTTTGATTTTGTTTTATTCTTTTTAAAGGCACGTCTTATTATTTAAGTCGGTTTAGATCAAGGAGACATAAAGAATGTTATCCGCTAGCTTTCTTTCACATATGGGCACAAGCTCAAATGATAGAATGCGTTCCCCGGTATCATGCACGCCTACAGCGTCGACCGCGCCAGTATATCTCTCAGCACTTATATAGTTTATTGCCCTGGAAAATTGGCAAAGATATTATATGATAAGAAGAAAAAGCTTTTATACGGAAGATGATCAAAGTCAATGAGACGCGATTGGAAGCCGTGTTACATGTATGTATATGGCCATTCACTTGAAGACAAACCCCAAATCATTAATTGCACCAGAAGTACAATTCCTCTTGCCAGCCTTATCTAAGACCAGGGTTCTTGCTGCATGTTAGATTATGGCTTTGAGCACACAGCAACTTTTTTAAAATTTGATTTTCTTTAAAACACAAGTACCTTCAATATTTTAATGTAAACATCCATGTTATGAGACTTACGTGATAACTTCGTGGTCAAATTCCCATTTGGAGATGGATGATACGAAACATTCAAGATGACAAAACTTTAAAAATTTACAATCATCTTAATGAGATATGTCAGCGAAAGCATTTGCCCGTGGTCAAGGTCGAGCTGAAGGGATAATTTTCATATTTCAAATCTACTTTTCAAATGTAAATTTGTAATACTCCAGTTGAATCTGTTGTTGCTCTCTTTCTCTTCCACCTTGATGATTTTAGGAAGCATAATCATAGTAAAATGTTTAAAACTTAGTGTAATTCACTTGCATGGATTTGAAATTGAGCTTTTCCCTATTCTTACCACATTGGTGAAAAAAAACGTTGGGAGCTGCAACGAAAACGTATCAATCTTCGAGGAAGCTGCTCGAGGAGTGCAACATCTGCACTGATACAGGAAGGGCACTGTGCGGTCACTTTTCAACCGAAAAACTTAATTTCCCATCGTGACACGGCACCCGCTGTAGACATACTCGTCGTAGCCCGTAGCTACTTACGATGTGAAAAAGTCGTACGGAAAATCGTATACGATTTCTTCGTACGGCGCCCGTGGCATATGTAATCTAGGTTTTAGTTTAATTTTCATCAATCTTTTATCATGGTTTCGGGAAAGGGAAAATAAAACACCCTCATTAAAAGATTAAAATTTCTTAAATTATAGTACAGTTATCTAGTATGACACTTGGTGAAAATGGTGATTTAATACATAATGGGCATGAAACCGCATTCGATAAAATCCATTGTTGACATTCATATTCTACCCTTTCTGTTTTTTAATCGAAATTGAAAACATTTGGAAAAGATAACTCAAGATCATGTATGATAATTTATCATAAGAGTGGACCAGACTAAGAATGTGACCCGAAGATGTGACTTATGCCCCGGCGTCGCGATATATAACACAGATTTTACGGTTTATCGGGGATTTAACGGTTTACTGTAAATATAATAACGATTTACTGTAAATATAATCAGGTCTTTTCAAAATTACCTGGTTGTTTAAAAAAATCGTGTTGTGTGCGAAGGAGAAAGGATTCATTTTCCCACCAATTGATAACAGTGGCGGCCCCACGCACGCTGAATATAGTAATTTAATATGTAAAATAAGCAGAAGGTCTCGGAACGGCTTTACCCATCTGATCTGTGAATTATAGTATTAAGACATTTCTTATCAGTTTAATGTATCTCCAGTGCTATTACTATGTAATGCGCCCCATAAGTAATACGTTCGAAGAGTACATAGGACCGAAGGCACACCATCGGTCACACCAAACTTCAATCCGTGGATTTTTCTTCGGGTGTAAATGGAATCGGCGTTTTCATTTTAACCAGAGTCACGTTAAGATAAAAGATGAATTTGAAAATTATGAAATTGCTTTAAAAACTTTCTCTACACTGTTTGGTGTTTGTTTTTGTCAATTAATTTTTCAGCATTTCGCAATTTTTCTAATTACAAAAAAGTTTTTCGTTATATCCGATTTTCTTATTGATTTATTTCACAGAAGACGCTGCACCTGGATTCCTTAAACAAGCCCCAGCCCATAGACACACAATGTTAATTGTGATATATCGATACATTAATATATAATATAATGGTTAAAATAACAAGAAAAATTCTGAAAAGTCACACATTATAATTTGAATATTTTTACTCTCAATAATATTTGTACTAAATGTTTTCTGGCATAAAGGCTCTTCAGAGTTATTGCAACTAGCTAATACTTGTATAGTCCTGCAAGGGCTACGCTATTGGTAAAAATGTCTTTATGGGCTCATTCCCAAATGATATAATCATCGTTAATTTTGGTCGTCATGCTTTTCAAGTTTATAACGAACATTTGACAGCAACGTAAAAAAAAAAAGAATCATCGAGGATTTCTTATTTAAAGTTCGTCTTGTTTTATAAATTGTGGGTATTAACTTAACCGCTGCGCAGAATTGTCGCGTGTGAAGCTGCATTATACAAGATAGCAACGGGTGAATTTCAAAGTGGGCTCAATGGCCCATTCCTTCCTCCTTTTTAACAGGAAAACCGTTTCCCGCCTACTCAAAAAGGACAAAAAAAAAGTCACATTTAGGCTCTCAGAGGACTGGGGGTACTTTTTGCGTATATATAGCCCCTTTGCTTTTCCACCCTTTTCAATGCAGTGTACGCTAAATAAGACGGCGGAAGTTTCTTAGTACGGGTTTTACATACACATTGTCACAAGACGCAGGAAATCAGTTATGTACATCGGCGTGAAGACGATATATACTGTACGTATTATTAGCGCGGTGATATCACGTGCAACTCATGAAAAATGCAAATTACACTTTGCCTAGTACGTCGCAAGAATTAAGCAATTAATATGATTTGAAGATGAAGTTTGCATATTATCGATGCAATGATCTCGTGTGAAAATATTATGTAAAACTTAAATTATAGTTTTTCTCCACTTGAGTGGTAATTAATGTCAAAAGATTGCGTCATGTTTCATTGGGCGGGGGTGATATCTGAAAATAACTTCTACGATAAAAGTGCTCTCGTTTTGATGATATTGATTGTATCCATAGCCCCACAAATCTAACGTACATTGTATTTGTAGGTGCTTTACCCGTTGATTAAAAAAAAAACTTCATTACTGCATTGTTGACATATTACTGCAAAAGCAGTGTTATTGCGTGGGACATAAATTCTAGAAAATTGTCAAGCTAAGATGTATGCGTAATTATACATGTATGTTATCTATTCTATGCACCTGGCGAAACGGTTTTTTCAAGCACTTATCACTGTGTAGGCCAAAAAGCTTGGGATCACGTGCTTGGTATATAAAAAAGAAACAACACTTAATTTACACGTTGTCAACATATCTGAAGGTACGATCACACGTTTGTCCGTCTGCTGGCAGATCGTGTATCCTATGTATCCTATGAAAATAACGCGGCCAACAAATGTAACGGTTAGATTGCAGGTCAGATATTAAGCTGGCCATGTTAGATAGCACGTGTACATGCACCTAATTTCGCGCATGTTAACTTGGGGCGTTTGTCAACAAACAAGACGGCGTAATCATAGGCTGTAGAAATTTTAAATTGTAGAAATTGATATATACAGTGTGCATCTGAATAGATTAAAAAGGAAAATGGTTGGTTGAGTCCAGGAGGAAAACGGTTTATGACCTTAAAAAAAAATCAAGCATATTTTGAATTCCCAAACGGAGAAAAATTTTGGGTCTTTCCAATAAGTCGATTTTTCGTCCAAGCGCAACGATTAAAGAGATAACTGCACAATATGGTAGTCGGAAGGTTTTTTTCTCCTATACACAAAAAGGGGAAAAACGGAGGAAATTTACGGACATTTGAAGTCATTTGATCTAAGAGGAATCTTTTCACCATTTTACCATTCTTTTCTCTTTGTTTATTTATGCAAAGAAAAACATAGGAAGATTTTGAAAAGTGTACCAAAAGAAAGTAAAGTGCCTGCTCGATAAAGAACGGTCAAATTTTCAAGTTTACATTGACGGGTACATGTATGTAATTTTTTTCTGTCGGAAGACGGTCAAAAATGGAGGATGGATCGATAAAGATAATTTGGAAGACTGTCAGAAAATATATCTGGATCCGCCCCTGCGATCGTTAAGTTACAAATGTTTAAGTCTAAAGCTGCGTACAACTTCTAGGATAAACACGATGTTAAATGTTCATTTTTTATATTAAAACAGAGTATTCCATTTACAAACTTTGAATAACATTATCCATACTTTTCACTTGTATATACAGTGTTCAGACATACGGTATTACTAAGTCGCCACATTTATTTATGGCATTAATTTCGACTTTTTTGGACCCATTTGTGAATTCGCGCATAGCTTTCCATAATCTTTTCTCCATCAGGAAACGATTGCGTGTTTTAACGTACTATTATATTTTTAACCTGTTATTAGAGGTACAAAAGGAACGCAACTTTTTACCAAATGCTGGTAATTATTTTGTTTCGTGAAAGGCGTGCGTACTTTGAAACACTATCATTTTTAACAATTTGCTTTCTACGAAGGCGAAGCCCTTTTTTCAAAATGATAACGTCACATAGCATGTTCGTTGTCATTAGTGAATTTTTTGGAAGGTGATAAATCTTATGACACAAAAATTAAATAAGTTTAATGAAGGACAAAAACTGTCTGAACTCGGGCGTATAAAAAGACTAAAAAGGTGAGAAGAGAGAGAAACTCTCACTTCGGCGCTTGTTCCCGACTCGAAGCCCCCATTTTCTCTATTCGCAGTTTACCACCCAACACCTGACATGAAGGTCATCGTGTTTTTGGCCATTGTGTCCGTCGCCTTGGGCACCACGATGAAGGGAGCTTACCATCAGCCAAAAGTCTCACAGCACATCCAACCATTCACGACTCTGAAGCAAGTGCTTCAAATCAGGAAAATCCCCACCGTTCAACATAGAGTGATCCACGGAACTAAGCTAGTCAGTGTGCCTACGAGGCGAGTCATTCAAGTTCCCGGGGTCCGCTTAGTCCCACAGATTGTGCACCAACCGGTTTCTGGGTACAGGCTGACGAGGATAGTCACTGGTCTTCCCTTTCAAGGTGGCGCCATTGGCTTGGGAGGAGCCGGTGGAGCCGGTTCTGGATTGGGTATCGGATCCGGTGCAGCTGGTTCTGGATTGGGTATCGGATCCGGTGCAGCCGGTTCTGGATTCAAAGGCATCGGAGGTAATCCTTATTTTGGTGGAGCCGGTTCTGGACTCAAAGGTATCGGAGGCACTCCTTTATTCGGTGGAGCCGGATCTGCATTCAAAGGTATCGGAGGCACTCCTTTATTCGGTGGAGCCGGGTCTGGATTCAAAGGTATCGGAGGCACTCCTTTATTCGGTGGAGCCGGATCTGGATTTAAAGGATTCGCCGGAGGTTCCGGATACGGAAGCGGTGGATACGGCTCCAGTTTCGGGGGTGCTGGTGGCTCCTTCAAAGCTGGTGGTGGATGGTAGTCACAGACAAGCAATGTAAATTGTAAGTTCTATTGTTTGGTTTGATAATAATACATGCAGGTACATTTTTATATGTATATGTATTAGTCTGAACTAAAATTTCGTCGTATTCTGAACATTTTCACTGTTAAAATCGAGTATCCCAGTAAGGCAGAGACCCAGTAAGTAACCCAGTAAGGTAGAGACTATGGCAATAAAATTGACTACTTTAAATGTTCGTCTCCCTTTTAGTAAGTCAATCTGGATTTGTGGAAGGGTGTCGAAAACTCTTGCTCTCGTGTTCCAGATTATTTTATTTTATGTGCTTCAGCCACAAAAGTAGCTTTTTATCAATTTAAATAAAATCGGCTCAGTGACTTAAAGCATTTCTTTTTTTTTCAGAGTTTCAGGACTGGGACAAGCCAAAAAGTGGCGAAAACACGAGTGTTGGACTTTCGGTCCTCAGTCACATAGCTACTTTACGTTAGTTACATTGGATAAGACCTACACATCATACCAAATACATGACCAAACGGCCACAGACATTCAATGCATGTGAAACTAAAGAACTTGATGCATTTCTCACCAGTCTGCGTGGAGTTATATCACTATATCAATTGAAACAACCACAACAATGAATCAAGTGAACCTTTGTCTTAGTTACACCATGCTGAATTAAAACTCGTAACCGAGTAATATTTTAAATGACAAACAATAAGCACGTACGCGCACTAAACAAAAAGACGGCTTTACTTTCCACAATTTTCAAGCTTGCTGGCGAACATGCCTGGTTTGTAGATTTGCACCTCATATCTTTTCACAGCATTGAACAATAAATGAATTGCAAGAAATTATGTATATTAGCATTTTCTTCTCCAAGTTTAACATGGACCAACGGAATTTTCAAAACATGGCGTTCGCTGACAGGTTTCAAGATAATAAAGCAAAATACACCAAAATGAGCTCGTCGTGGGATAGATCGATCTAAAATCTGTTGGAATGGGGTCTAAGACGTACCATCTGAAAACTGGGTGGCTTTTAGCTCGTTACAAACTCGCTGAAGCGTCTGTATTTGAATTTTGTACCAGGCTATGCTTGAGACCCCTACGGTATCAGAGCTCTTTTACATCTACACGAAGTTATTACTGTTAAATTTTCGTTTTCTTGTACTCTTTTCATTTTTTTTTTATTTTGAAGAAGTATTTTTTTATTTTTGATGAACAAAGTGTGACTATCAAGATCTTTACTTACCAACCCACTAAAGACTCAATAATTTTTGATCAATATTGAATATATTGTCATTATATTGAAAGTATTTTCGGTCACTAGGGCATTTCTTCTTTTTCTCTCACCCTACACTTAATTCAACCCTCTTTATTTTTCGGGATAAAAGAAATTAGCCATGTCTTTTCCATTTCTTTATCTCCAAAATGTTAACCATTTTAAAGGCAACATAAGATACGTGGTTTACTGCAACTTTTCTTATCATTAAACGGATTGGTTAAGTTAGCGAGATCACCGGTAGACAGTTATACGTTATCATATGTATGTGTTGTTCCGAACACGGCCAACAGGCTGAAAATGTCACGCCCCTATCTGAGGATCTGAGGAGGGCAGACATGGGGAAAATGTGTGTTTAAAACTAACATATTTTCTTTGATAAGTTTTTTTTTTCACTTTCGGTATAAGTCACGGCACTTGTTTCCTGATTCGTCTGATAAATCACATGATACAGAGGTCAGACGGACCCTTATGATAGTAAATATATGTATGGGAGGCAGACTGTGGGCGTTTGTTTTTCTGAAATAGACCTGCTGTCCAGATGTAATCAAGGGCAAATATAAATACAGCCCTGTAACGTGATCATTTATGCATTTCACCTCTTTTCATTAAAGCACGTTAATGTGTTCATAAAAGGCATTTTTCTTTCCAAGAAGTCGACTTTCCCACAATACATCCGTCCTTCTCTGGAATAATCTCGTGCACCACGAATGTTCTGAGATAAACCAAGTAAAATTTGTGCACGAGTTTGCTATAACTTAAATATCGAAATCGATGATACCCATGTCACCACCACTTCCATTACTGAGAGATTATGGTATGGTATGGTTATTGTGCCTTTTTAGTCACCCGAATCAATTTACCACCAAAGGACCAGAAAGAGGCTAATTAATATAAGGATATACGAGTGATATTTCATACTTTTTCTGTTATTTATTTATTTATTTATTTATTTATTTATTTATTTATTGCATTAATGTTACCCCAGAACACCCATATTTAAAAAAGTTTTGTTCTATTCAGTGAAAATCATATTGTTTCTGATTTTGCTGTCAAACTGATTTAATTAATGCTCTACGGTTCGTTTGTACTCTCTCACGCTGTTACAGCTTTTTTTAGTATCATAATATCGACGTGTCCAATTTATTGAATAAAGTAACTGTCCGGTGTAGAAGAGTGTGTCAAGTAACAAGGTGTGAAATGTCAAAACGAACATGCTGTCTTTTTTTTTCTCTTGAAGTCAACAAATATTTGGCACTTAAAATATTAATATTAATCTATTGCGTGTCTACACAACATCTTAAAATCTGATAATTTTTCTTACAAAAACGTTAATTGCTAATTATGCATCTTTCAATCTTACATCAACTCAGCCATGCATGCCATAATTAGTGGAGAGGTATGTTAAAGGTACAAGGCGCTTCTTTTCAGTTGAAAAAAGCAAGCACCGTGTCTGGGTCACCATGACATCAATTTATTAATTCGCACTTTAAAACTTCACTAATATGTTTTACAATCAGAGAAGTTTTAATGTCCAAATTGATTAACTGCGCCGTTGCTCACCGGCAACTAAATAATCACGTTCACAAACATTTAAATGTTACTACCGAAATTCATAAGACTTCTGGGGGCACATCAAACATTTTGCCTTTAAATACAGTGACAATACCGCCCCAGAAGTCCATTTATTACATGTATGTGAACCGCCTGTCCTAATATACTCAGAGAATTATCATTGCAGCATATGCCCATATATTGCAAAAGAATTACAACTAATTGCTTCTAAAAGGTATTCTCTCTTTTGCCCTTGTTAACGTTTACGAATGAGCAGAAGTCTTTCATCATAAGGCACAACATACTTTATTTCAAAACAATATACAAAACCCATCTTCCCGGTTATCTAATGCATGATATTGCCACTAAAGATTACATTAAATGTGCTGTGCTCTGGTGAATATAATATAATATGTACTGTACAGACAAGTGGGCTACTGCTGGGTACAGAGGAGAGCGAAGAAGGAGGGGCGCCCATGTAAAAAAGGGGAAAAAATGGTCGCCCCGCTTCAATTTGCATGTCTGCATGCAATACAATGGAGGGTACTTTGAAGATGGGGGTGAGGTGGGATGGGGGTTGGGGTTAGAGACGACCCTCTGTGTCACCCTGGTTCTGCCTTCGTATAATGAAAATGTTACAAATATTGGCGTATTCACAATAGCTCGGTATCAAATCTGTGCACCACCGTGAAGGGAAATAACAATGGAATGGACGATTTTGCCAACGCTAAGCAGTCTATATGTACAAAAGATAAAGATATTGACTCATTTTTACAAACGGGAGAGCAGCACAAAACAAACGATTGCAGTCCATGGCCATCACGGTGAAACCAGCGTGAAAAGTGTTATATTGGAATATATGAGAACACAAGGTGGCATTTGCAGTTACGTTTCTAGTGATCAACCAAATATGGTACCATATCAGCTATCTTCCTTCTGTTCTCCCATTTGGTGCCATTGTAGCTAAGGCCACAGTCCAAAGCTTTAAGATTAACCCCAATAAGCCACAGAGCATGACTGGAAACATGAATTAAAGGAGTACGTTACAATCATCAAATGGGGCACTGCAGTATGTCAAATATGCCACAAGCTCACTCCGTTCCTTTCCGCGGGAGAGCTTCGTTCTGGTAGTGAATTAGAAATAAATCAAAAATGAAAAGCTATGATTAATTAAGACGCAATTCCATCCATAGTAGGGTTTATGTTAAAAATCCTGTTGGATAATTTGCCAATAAAATGCTACTGTTCGATCATTATCAAAGTACACAAGAGAGCGTCGACGTGAAATGTAAAGGAGAGGAGCAGGCACTGTTCCTGACTTGGCAATTATCTTGAAAGCAGCAGTTAACATATCAAAGTTAACATATCAGGCACCCTAGCAAAATATCAATGTAACTGAAAATACTTATAGCAAAGCCAGTGTTCACTTTCACAAAAAATAATGCAATGTGAAATGGACTTTAATTTCACCTTATCAACCAGTTTTTACTTCAAAAAACCGTTCTTGTTCCGGCAAGTTCCATCACATGGCAGACTCCTAACGGAGGTAGGTTTGTATATATATGCCTTTATCCATCAGTCTCGTGGAACTCATGGCAAAAACGTGCGAAAATGCAGTTTATTTCTTAAGGCTACATGTACAATGTATAAACTGTATATAGTTTCCCTTTGTGCTGTAATATTTTCTTGCCTGATTCTCTCCTATAGCCAACAACACCAAATCCATAATTTACAAACTTATGCAACCCCTGAAAAATGTCTTGCTGAATGAAAACCTTACAAAACAAAGAGATTTTCGCAAGACTTTGCCGCGTTTGAAGTCCGCCTTTTACTTGAGAATTTCTTTATGATTTCCTTAGCTAATGTTCTTACTGGCGATTTTGACTTTCGCATCGACATCTTTCGGGCTGTTGAGAAGTCATCTGGTTGGTGTGTTTCCGACAGTCTGATTTGCTTTAGTATCCCCACTAGCAGTTCGTCTGCGTTCATCTTCAATACGGCGGACGTTTCAATGAATTTGCAGTTGTAATGGCATGCCACATCTTTAGCCTCTGAAAGAAATAAGAAGTACGATATCAGCATCAGAAGCTTTGCGATTTTGGCGTTTAGTAATAAACGACATCGTTGTCCTTCTATCCCATTTATTTATTGGTCCATTTATCATAATCTAATAAAACATTCTTTGTACATATTTTTGAAAAAAAATTAGCTCATATTTTGCGATGCTCGCTATCTTAATTGAACTCACCAATGAAAAAGTCGACCTATTCTGAACTCTAAACAGTGCGTTCACACCAAAAGCATTTTCAATTTGTGCTCAACCGCAATCCTCACTAAAACATTTCTTCGACACGCAAGTGCACATTACCGTCCTGATTGATTTTTTGTTTCTGATCTATGACATAACACTTAATGACGTACATTTACAGCTCATCGACTATATTTAATTTAATGCTGATCACCACACTTGAGTGTACTTCGATCCTAAGTCTGCTGTCGTCGAAATTGTCAAAACATCTTTCAAACTGAAATAAAATCATCACTAAACCTATGACCCGTCCAGTTCGGCCAACTGGGTGGTCAGGGTAGGTAGTTCACTTTGAATTTAACAGTGCTAATTGTAAAAAAATCGACAAATGTATTGTCCCAGTTTTATATTAACTAAGTACTACATATTGTACATCAGAGAACATGCAAATTCGAATGTTATGGCAAAAATGCGGCAATTTTGCAGCAGCGATAAGAAGTTAAGACCTCACTGCCAGATTATACAAATTTTGAGTAAGGATTTAAAATTCTTACCCTCAGTTGATAAACTGCGCCTCCTAGCCAGGTCGATCTTATTGCCAACGAGAATGATGGGACAGTCCTTCTTTGCCACCTTCCGCAAGTTGTACAAGATCTTGGTAGCGTACTGGAACGTGTTCTTGTCGGTGACGGAGTATACGATGACGTAAGCGTCCACCTCAGCGTCCACAGGCCAATCAGAGTCCTACAATGGAGACAGGACTAACGGATTAATAAGTTTTATACCTCTTCGACAGAGATAAATGGCCCAAATAGGTCAAGATACCTGTTAAATTGTTCTGTTATACAAAGTACAGTTATTTTTACCCTTTTTTTAGCTATGAAATCACACTGGCACTTTCACAAACACACATACACTCACACACACACACACACACACACACACATTTTCATAATGGCGTTTGCACCCTACATTGTTTCTACTTCCTCACCAGTCATAAGACATAGCATGCCCTTTCCTTATAGCGGGGTAATTGAATGTACACGCAGTCACTTTACTCTTTATCGCGACATGAACATGTATCGTACTGCCCTTAATGGCGTCCCATAGCTTTTTACTAGATGATGCAAGGTAATGCCAGATACCCCCAGTATGTAATCCACTGAGAGGATATAGAGAAGGCAGGAGCGGGGGCGGGGGTGGGGGTGGGGGTGGGGTCAAATCCCCAACTACTCCCATCCCCTACCCTACTCCCCCATGGGAGGAACTTTTGGAAAAAAACGGCGCAATACCTGGATATCTTATGAAACTCCTGAGCGCCATAAGTTAGTCTTTTCTCTCCTTGTGTGGTCCGCTATTCCCTTTATGAGAAAAGTGTCGCCCCCTATCCATTCATGTACGCTTTATGTTTATGTTTATGTGATGTAATTTGATGAAATATTTATCACGTGTTGAAACTCTCCAGGTTTCAAATTTTTATCATCCCTCAAGATCTGCTAACTGTTTATTATAAACTTTAGTAACAGTGAGGGACTATCTACCTGGGCCTGGGTGGTCGGAATCATTCAGTTGGGAAACAAGAGGAAACTGACGTCATGCGTATATATATATATTCAATATATACTATTACATATATATGCGGGTGGGTTTCTTATTAAATGTCAAAAGATCGTGGAGATTGCTTTTAACAAGAGAAGAGAGCAGGTAAAGTTACGTGTTATATCTGGCTGGCGGTACGAGTAGGTGAGCACCGCTGTTAGCAATTCACAGCACACCTACGACAGTTTTCCGCGGTTCATCACAATGCATGGAACCATCAAACCCCATATCACGTTCCCACATATACGAGCGATATTTTATCTCAAAACATAGCGGGATCTATAATACTTTATGTCAAATATAAGAATTCTGAAGTGGCGGCAGACAGGTTTACGGTACGTGCACTTGTTCGCAACAGGGAACCGTTCATTGACACTGTCTCCAGTTTAATTCCACATAAAGTGTGATTCACTTTCGTGATAAAAAGAACAGGCAGACAGTGCCATCGTTTTTGCATATCTTTGATTGAGAATAAATCATCTCCGACTTCAGATCATTGGATATGCACTTGACTCAGGCTTTAACAAAAAGACTGCCACAAATTAAGTGCCAAACATAATTTTGCATCACCTGATTTACGTCCCTAATTAGAAGTTGCACGTGCAGGATGGCACGTGTTTTAGACATTTGGCAAAATAACTATACAGTATAACGTAGAAATGCTAAATCAGGTGTTGATGTCTGAGTTTGTTAGGGTATAAATTTTAAAACGGTCGGATCATGTGTAAGCAACAAATACGTAATCTTTGTATATTAGACAAACAAACAAACAAGCAAGAAAGTAAACAAGCAAAAAACATACAGTGTATAAACAAACAAGCCAGCTACTAGACAAACAAACAACAAACAAACAAGCAAGCAAGAAATCAAACAAGCAGACAAATATATAAACAAACAAGCAAGCAACTAAACAAACAAACATGCACAGAAAGTACAACTGTGAGCAAGCGAATAACACGTATATCTGTCCATGAGTAAGCAAGCAAACAAGCAAAACAAAGAAACAAATAAAAGGCGCGTTTCACACTAACACTAGACAATTTAAAATACCAGTGAGCATTATTAGCTGAAGCACAAGTAGTTTATTGTCCGAAGGTAAAAGTTAAAACGCGTTTACTAAATCTGCCTAAATTGATTTGGAAAATAGGAATGAGGGTATGCATGTATACGCCTATGAGGTCTTTTGCTGTCAAAGCAGCAACAATTAAGCCTCTGGGGACAGATTCCTTAGAAAATGTATCTACAAAATGTATTTGAGAAATAAGGGTACGCATACATTAAAGGATGAATCCTCATTGTATGTACTTCAAAACATTGACACCAACAATGCCTCTACGTATTTCCTAATCTAAACCCCAAGGCAGCGTATGCCCTAAAATATCTTGGCAACATTAGGCTCTCTGGTCAAAATCTGCTGTGCATTGTATTGAAGTTTCCCAGCGATGACCAATGTTTCTGTTTTGGCATGTTTATAATCAAAGAAATACTGCTTGAAACACTATGAGGGACATAACTGATTCCGCGATGAAGTCTGAATGTTTGGAAGTCTTTGATGCAACTCTCACCTATTCACCCGGCGTCTTGAGAGTGATTGGAGGCATTAATGTAGACAGCGCTGGATATTGCAACGGTCCATTGCCGAGAGCACTCGTTCCCTTAATCACTTAATCACACCCAAATCTGGTTAACTATCCAATAATAATTATTCCCCTGGGATTTTCATGACCATTATTCTTAACATCTGAATGATGAAGCACAGAACAAATCGTGAAAGCCGAAAAAGCCTATTTCAGATCCAATAACACGGATATGACATATGGTTCTACTGATTAAAGTTACATATGCGTATGCACGCTATGTAGTAAGAATGAAGCCTACGCTAAAAGCCCTACGTTAACATGCTGCCTGCTCAGTTTCCGTCGGTTAAATTTTGGCTTTGGCAACAATAATCTCTTTTTTTAGTTTTTATAATGTTTTTCATAAAACTCATAAATATCATATTGGATACACTGTAAGTGTGTAAAGAATCAGTGGGTTCTATGGGTTCCGAAATAAAGTATTAATTCATGTTTTATTCAATGTATAAATAAATGCTTTTTCCTTATTTTTGGGTGTGTGTGTGTCGGTAGGACATCGTACGGCTCGCGATGCCCCAATTTATAAAACAGACATTCCAGTCAAATGCTTCACAATCATTAAAAGAGCAAAGTGCCTATCACAATGCATCAATTAAAAACCAAAAACGACCACAAAACAATCGATCTTCCACGCCTTCTGTGTGCGATATCGACATATTTTGACGCATCTAAATGGCTGGGGGATATTTCTTAAAGAGGTAATTTGATACAGTAGACATTAATTCCTTGACAGTCGCCCACGTACTGGCTCATTGGCACTGTTATAACAAATGACCTTGACCTTGTAAGTAATGTAAGCTCATTTGTCCGGATAGATTTATTTATAACGAGGATTTACTTTCTGAACTCTGGATATGAGTGCTCTAATCACCTCGTCGCTTTTTTTTACACAACTTATTCTTTCTCGTGAACAAATCTTGCTGAACAGTTAGCTGAAATCTTGCAGATTATTTTTGCTGAAGACGCCCTTTCGTTAAGGAAAATGGCCTGCGGATTCATAGTAAAATATCTGTGCCATTCTGAATGTATGCTTTAACCAAACCACCTAATTTTCTGTGCGATATTATTATTTATATATGGTAAACCCCAGGGACCAAGTGACGCCTCTGATTAGTTTTTCAATCCATTCACCATTTATTTCAACTTCAAGCTAATAGAATTGCCCACTTGCTTTCTGGAATTCAATGATTTTCGCTATCGAAATCGGCGGGGGAATCAAAATTGGGTAACAACTAGGACATATCTTTCTTTCCAAAATATGAGAATTCTGTCGTGTTTCTTTGTAAAAAAACAACAAATTCCATTTGAAAAATTTGAAACCATTTAAGAATTCTCCTACAACGATATTCTGTTCAAATACATTCTTTACTTACTTTCTAGTACCACACAAGTTTCAGAAATAGGTCGGGAAATGGAAAGAAAGGGGAAATTTGAATTGGACTTGGGGTTTCCCAACTGGAGAAAATTACCAAGAGTTTGAAGTTCATAATCAGACGAAGTACATAATAAAGTACTGTAACAAACCACGGCTTTGTCATGTTAACAAAAAATAAAAAAAAAAATAAAAAAAAATAAATGTTCGTTTCCGTTAGCAGCGACAAAACACTAACCAAATGCTCTGTCGAATCTTAATCAAGTTCTTTTGTGTGTCTGCCAACCAACAACCGACAACCCTCCTATAACAGGGCCCCGTAAAGTACTATACAAAATCACGATTTCAACATTTATGTCTACTCCATCCCAGTGTAACACAAACTTTCATAGTCCCATTCAAGAAAGAAGGCAACAAAGAATATAGATTGTTCAAGATTTGCCCTAAAAGGCTGTTTTTATACAACCCCACTATCCAAATCATTTAACAATAACAACAATGTAGCAAATTGTTGCCTGTATTAAATGTTATGGCCTTAGGGACAAATAATATATATCAAATATTTAATAAGACTCATCATCCTAAAAATTATGATGTGACGAGTCAGCAAAAGTTATTATTTACAAGCAATTTTGCACAACGTCCGTTTGTGGGGTTGGAAAAAAGACTCCTAGTGCACCCTCTGGGGATGCAGAGAGTAATCAGTCCATGTTTTAACCACAGTGCACCCTTAACTACACCAGAAAGATGCGTTTATCCTTCACATATTAAAACATTATAATCACGTGATTTAACTCTGCTGCCTACGATTACCTTATGGTGATACAACTGTACAAGTTGGCTGCTCCATTGTGAATGGGAACACAACTTATGACGTAGCTCTACACGCATGCAGTACTAGGTACATACCTGTTCGCCTATGTTGCTGCTTTTAGGGCTGATAAACAGAAGTTCCGACTCCTCCCCATCCAGTGCCACTGATACAGACGTCTGGCAGTCATCTTCTACAAATATAAGCCAGTTTTGATTGAATTAGCTGCACGGCAATTTTGTTTTTCGTGTTAATTAAATAAAGATAAGCCATCGGTGCATGATAGCTACATAAACCAGTGATGTTGTATGAATTGTTTGCCAATGCGATTAATAATATAAAATATAGTATGACCATGAAATAAAAATTAGTTAGCTTTATTTTCTTAATCTAAATTCGCCATCTCTGTGATTGGCCTGAATATCGATGGATGTCTATTGACCTTTACGCGGAACATATCTACGTGTGAAAAAGTTGATCTACGGTAATTCAGAAACTATCTATTTGAATATTTCTCATTACCTAATCTTTGGTCATTTTAATCATATTCAAAAAAAAAAAAAAAATTGTAAATTTAAAGTGTCAGATGCTGCATATTTCGCTGTGCTTGTTTCGGAAACATTGTGTTGCCGTTTGAGCAGTGTAAAATGTTTCAGAATTCCTCAATGGAATAAACACACTCTACTGTCCAGAACCTCAGTCAATTTAGGGAAGCTGAAATTATATACACTTAAGCTCAAAATAGGACAAACGGTATGATTTGTTCCAGTTCTGAATAATTTACTGCCGTAGTTTGTTAGAACAGTATTTTCTAACATCTTCTAGCTTCTTGAATGCGACTGAAAGAACATGTACTACTGCAAAGGGTTATGGCATTCAGCGTATCCTCATGTTTGAGGTCATGATAGAAAAGACAGGAAACTGAAGATATTATTGCCATGTCGTTAATGCTGATGTCCTTCGCGGTGTCTTTGAATCCTACTCGGTAGTAAAATTGCAAATATACTGAAAATGTCATTCACCTATAGTTTGATATTTCAAATACCAGAGGATGTAATCAGGATGTTCCTACTGTATGCAACGACACGTTTCCTGTGTTGATTATCCATGAATAATAAGAGAAGGATTATTTTTAGTAAAAACTAGGCTATCTCGTGGCTTAATGAACGAGAAAGAGAGAGATGAAAAACAACTATTCACTGTCGTCTCAGGGGACAAAAAACTAAGTTCGTTATATTTGTTGGGTGATCGCAGAATCGTGACACTTGAATACGAAACGATTCGCAAGTGGTGGATTCGTTCAGTCCACGGGGAAAAGAAAATAATACCCGAACACTCCGGCTTTGAGCCTCAATGGAAACTAGTCATGTACTGTAAGTTATAAATGACACTCGTGGTAATTGCCTACATTTGTTTTCGTCTTAAAGAATGTCGTTGAAGTTTGTTGACAAGTGCACATCTCTTGTACAATGGGGAATATTTTGCGTCAAATTTTGCGTCAAGTTCGTTTCTGGATAGATCCTACGCATTGGGAATATAAAAAAAAATAATATAAAAACAAAGCGTTACTCGTCACGCGGAACCATTCCATAACTTCTCCATGAGTGCACAGGGCGATCGGCACTCACGATTTGACGCATTTCTTGGGTGAGCTTCACTTTATGACAGTTAATCTTTTACCTTATAATTTATAATGCATTTCTTTAAAGATTTTAATGTTTATATACTTCCCACAGATCAATACACATTTAATTATTCAACTTTGTGCCATTTGATAGCGGTTTAACATCGCGGTACAGAGTGGAACACCAAATGTCGTGTTCTTGACAACGTGGTTCTTTAAATACCAATTACAAGAGCAAAGTGGGCGAGTTGGGAGAACATTTAAGCCGCAAAACCGATCCACTGATACACTATCCTCTCGTTGTCAAGAGAGATGAGGCAATTGGATATATTTTCATTCATTTGTTAAAGAAAACAATACAAAGAAAATGTTGGAGAAAAAGGGTAGCAGTATGATTGGAGAAGTATTTCTTAAAATAGTACTTTAAAATGAATATTTTTTCTAGAAGAAAAGCTTGAAAATAACACAAATCAAACTGCATATTTTTTTCCACACAATGCAAGGCCTAAATATATTCAGAACTGACGGATGGAAAGACTCCGTCAGCAGAGTACTTAAGATTTCAACCCTGTGGGTCAAACATCCAAATTCGCAAAAGATAAATTCTATTACGTTGACAGCAGGAACACAATAGAAATCAAACTGCTTGTAATTTGTGTTTGTTTAAAACCAAAAATAATTAAACATCTTACGACTTAAAACAAGTGCTTTTACAACTTGGAAGGCGTACTGCCAGGTTCAAGAGCCACTCCCAGTGCCAAGTGTGAAGACCCCGGGGCAATTTTATAATCGCTTCTGTTCCCTCATGTTATTTCAATCGAGATACAATACGGTAACCACTATAATTAGAAGCAACCCACGTGGCCCTAATAGCGCCAATGTTTTGAGAACCACTGGTCAGTCTTCGCCCTAATGATTGTGCTTCAGAAACATGGATGTCTTCCATTTAGCGTCTTGTTAGAAGACGCGGCGTTAGCACAAACTAATCGGTTGAGGGTGTCTAGAAAAGCTGAACTGGCTTAAAGCAATTGAATAAATGGTCGAATTTCTTTATCTACGGCATCTAAAACAGGTGCATTCTGCAATGAATGAACTGAGCTTACATGTAGATGAAAATGCAAGTATACGTAAAGTTAAAAAGTGGGCTAGGTTAGGGCGAAACAGAGCAGTGCTGTCTCCAAAATATATTTTTCTTTTCAATATATATATATATATATATATATATATATATATATATATATATATATATATATATATATATATATATAATAAACTAGCATGCTTTATACTTCATTTTTCATTTTAAAAGGACACGTAAGTAAATATGTAATATTCCTTTTCAAAGTATTGAACTGCATGGTCACCACTAAATACAAAGATTATACAAGTATACAATGTATATTTCAGAAAAAAGGTAGAGGTATAGGTAAAGGTAGAAAAAACACCATTTCACATAGAGATGATGGTTTAGTTGGTTAGAGATTCTTGGAGCATGCTCAACTTTCATCATCGAAGTACACACACACACACATCCCTGCGGACAGCTGCGTTTATTATGTGGACAGCCTACCATCTTAAATCAGGTGCCCTTGTGTTTTTCTTTCTCGCCTCATGCTAGTTACAAACATATGTACCAGCTTCTGTAACATAAGTGTTGAGATACCAAAGCGTCATCCACCGTTTAACAGAACCTACCAGAACACAGCCAACAATTATTTTCTCGTTTAGGCTTTGCATGAATAAAGTACAATGTAAACTACCCATGGAAACAAAATGTCAAAGCCCTCACATGCCTCGCTCTCTTTGTACGCTGCACATGTGCTTCCAACTGCGCGCCGTTTACCTTGGCAAACAATTTCATCTCTTGGCTTACGCGCTGTTGTTATAAATTCTCTTTAAAACAAAATGATAATAAAAAAACTGTTAAACAAATACTTTTCCGTGAAATATGATTACATAAACTAGTAGGAGATACATGTAGCTTTCCGAGAGACTGATGTCGTGGTGTAGACGTTCAGTTACCGTACAGGTAGCCCGGTAAAATTCTGTACCATTAAATGGAGCCTTTTTACATGGTTATATAAAAAACCCTTAAGAACGAATGAAAACGAAAAAAAAAACTGTTTGCTGATTTTTTGTATTGTTGTGCTTTTGTTTTTTTTACATCGACGCGATGAATTGTAAATATTTTGCCAAGCTCTTTCTTTCTTTAATCAAAACAAAACTCTCATGTCTAAACTTTCCACGCCTTTGTGCTGCCCTCATTGTTAATTTGCATCTAGGATTAGCTGAGTTTGAATAAACTTGCACAATGTTTTACATGTAATTTAAGCCGACAGCAGTGCGGGATGTCATTCGAGACTAGAAAAGTGTGAGGATCCTCAGGAGTGAAACTACTTTTTGAGTGATAAGGGTGACACGTTATGCGCCAGGATTATTGACTATAATGTACAGTACCACTGGTACTAAGTACTTTGGCGACACGCAAAGCATGGATAACTATAGTGCTGTTGTTTTTTGCTTGTCATCTTGAGTATGCTTGCCAATCGGGACACCATCATAATTACAGGTACGTGAAATGTGTTTTAAATGCAAATGACCATCACTCTTGCTGGTCAAATTGTGCCGATCGTCAAAGACATTCCCTCTCTAACACACAATACCCCAAAACTGGAAGCCAAAGACATATAATACCATTGTTTACCGAAAGCACGCTAAAATAATGGCATGGCATGCTGGCAAGACACACGTACACCAGCAATTCAGCCCAAGTAATGTTAATTGGATAATAAAAAAATAAACGAGACATAAGCCGACCACCCCACATATAATACGTCTTTATTTCAGTAACTTTGCGAAAGCAGACCTGTTCCACTCTTTGTCATAATTTGGACCTCGCTCTCAACCAAATCCGACAAAATGCAAAATTATTTGTGATATCGGATGGTGCTCATTGGAATTGAAATTTACTTTTTTCCTCATCAAAGACAGCTTTCATCAGAATATCCAAATGTCACACGATATTGGAAACAATATCGAAATAAACCGATCGTGAAAAAAGATACACGTCACGCAACTGCACTAGTAATGCCGCCATTAGGGTTTATCTGGTCTCCAAGACGCCCGTGGATCCAATGGCGGTTCAGGTTCTGAGGTTTGGCGTCCATTTGACGTTCTGCCGTTGAAGGCTAAATATCGGAAGTGGGCTCCTGGGCTTGCTGCGTCTTCGTAGTGTTACGGCCGTGCAACTGTGAAACGCCTTTATGACATGAGCGTTAGGGCTTACGGTGCTCTATTTGCCGTATTTGTTGTCAGTGAAGGATAGAAGGCCAATCTTATTCCAATACATTATACATACAAAGCATAAGCCAACTAACTATTTTTTTTCTTCAAACAAAGGATTTAAGCAAGCGAAAAGGCCTCGTTTCTTATCGTGCAATATGTCATTATACGTAGCATTACCTCTAATGCCCCTCGATATCCTGATCAGTATTTGACAAACGATCCGCTTACTTCTACCATCGTTATTGAAATACCGCTAATCTTTCATGAAAGATAGCCACCGCAATCAATAATATATATTATGGTTTATATCTAAGTCTTTTCTTTTCACACGAACATTTTTTTTGTATTATTTCCTGAATTAAAGGCCAACCAAACTCATTGCTCCCAGTGGATTGAAGTGATGTCAAGCTGACCTAGAGCCTAGGAGGACGAATTGGGTCAAAAGGCTAAATCCGATAGACCGAGATCGCTGCCAAGAAACTGGAAATCTAGGAAATGTAGCTTTTACAGGAAATCAGCATGTCAATTTAAAGCCAAGGTAGAGAAACTAATCCCGCTGGTGATAATTACAAGTACACAATATCCAGTTTTTGTTAGTTGATATAATATAATATACATTTAAGTACGACAGCCATTCTATAGCGAGTAGACTTCATTAAGTAAAAGAAATCATTTGGTGCTTATGGAAAATTATTTTATGTTTGATGTGGTTTCACTGGGTCATCTCTCCTATGCCTACGGCCAATTAAAAGATATTAGACATATAGCCAGTACAGTATAAGTGTTTTTTCCCAAACTTGAACAAGCTTTGATTGCTTCTGAATCACGATTTAAAGTGATTTAAGGAATCGGTCACAGTGACATGCATTAGTGTTATCAGACCCCTATGACAGCCAGTCTGAGTTCTTCAAATTTGTTCAACACGAAAGAATGTTAGGATTTCGTTTCAGCTTAACAAGATACCCTTTCATGTTTTTCACAACCAGTGAACTTATGGTGGCATTTTCCCTTTGGCTGCCGATTTCTCCTCGAATTGAGTGAATAATAATATAAAAAGCTTATTGGTCTTTGGAAGTGGATAACATTTGCTATGATTGTCATCTACATGCAATCAACTTCTTATGGCTGTCAATTGCATCACAATTCAATTGCACTGATAGAAAATTCAGCTGGTTTCTAAATTCACAGATGTTTCTTAGCTGTAGTGTTTCTCAGCTGTAGTGTCGCGTTTTGCGCGTTACTCCAATTTTCAGGTAGTTGTCAATTGTTTCCAACTTAATTACGAAAAAAATATATTAATGGTGAAAATAAAACGGATTGTCCCTTATTTAATAAAATTAACTTTGTAGAAATGGTAAGTGTACTAAATGCCAGTTTTATGGCGCCAATCGCCAATCTGGCGCTTGAAAAAATATATATAACCAAGTGTTCCACAATATCACAAATGTCAAATACTCGTAGCCAGTTAGTGAGTGTCATGCCCAAAGGCTGTCAACTTAACATTTCACAAAGTGCGTGGTTCCTTAGTGGTTGCTGTTACACTCAGAAAACGAGTGTTTATAATATTTTGATTGGTTTTTGATTTTGGTGAATGGATGATACAGAGTGCATGCAGGAATGCGTTAGAAACATTAAAATGGTCTTTCAAGAGATTTTGAAGTCTTAGAACCCACAGCCCGTCACTTGATCCGATTTGTTTTCACTATAAACAAGAACTTTCTGAAACTGAAAAGAACATTTTAATATCTAAAGTACAATGCTCACACACAAATCCGTGACTATTCACACGTAATGAATCACGCTGTTTTCATTTTCAGTCATGGTAAACATGTTGTCTCATTTCCCGAGGAAAAAAGGTATTGATTTCAATGATAAAGCATATAGCTTTCACCCCTACGTCTTCTCTGTTGTAGTTTTAGCCCGTTTCCGCTGAAGGCAAAGTCTGACTTCATTAAGGGGCCGTGATTGGAAAGCGTCTAGCTATCAATGATAACTGCACGGCTGACAGGTGCGAACCACTCCCAACCGCCCCCCCTCCCCCCCCCCCACACACACACACTCAAACATGGGTTCATTTTTTGGCTGCCACAGACCTGTTAAACTTCACCTCAACACGTTAATGCTGGCTCAAATTAATACATACTTTTCTGTCCTAGCAGTAACATACAATGTTAATTTACATCTCATGCACATATCAGAAAGAACTTACAGCTCAGAGTAGCGCATGACGAGTCTGTCGGTAATGCAATTCAGACAAGATTGATAACTCAATCTAATCACTGAAACGGATTTGGGCCTTTTTTGAGCTTGTGCTTTGATTTGGAAACAAATACAGACATTGATTTTCAGATATAAGACAAGCTCATTAAACCAGTAGAGACCGACACACTGCCACTTAGAGATCACAGACACATAGCTCTGCTCTAGGCCATGATGGCTAATAAAATAAAATGGATATCAATTTTCTTGAAGCAAGGGTCCCATGTGTCAACGACCGTGACGCCATGGACGGAAATAAGTGTTTGATGTCTAAATCAATCTTGACAAACGTTCCAAGAAATGAACAAAGTTTGCCTCACGTCCATCCGATGGGGAGCGAACTGTCAACGGACCTTCAAACGGAAAAAGGCCTATTCAACCAGTTTAAGATGTATTACCATCAGATGACAGCTCAAGAACGTCCACAGTTCGATAATGCTACCACTTAGGGGAAAATCAATCGGTTGAAACCAAGTCAATTTATGGCAATTAATCTCTTCATCTCTCCGTTTCCCTGGACAAGAAGTCACTTGATACCAAAGCCTACGAAACACTGAAATGGAATCGCCACTAAAAGCCGCTCTTCTAAACCACCATGACGTCCATTTCAAGAGAATAATGGCACTGACAATTGAAATCTTGCGCTAATGAGCATTAGTCAGCGATAACAGCGGTAAACTGGGTTCGAAGAAATTGTACACGGTATAAGGATGCTTTTGAATTGGACACTGAAATATACCCGAGTTGTTCAATTCAATTAAATCAGAATTAGGCCTTTTTTGATTGTGCTCCTTGATTTGGAAGTAGACATTGATAGACGATAGCTATCGGATCAGAACAGCAGACTAATAGATCCGCGGATCAAATAATAGGAACCCGCTTTAAAGCTTACCGACCAGATGGTCTGCGTTGTAGTTAAGAAGCCGAGGGTCCGTTTAGCGGAAGGCCCGGTCCTCCATTAGATTCATACCGGTAAGGGTCAAAATGATGCGAGAAAGTACCAATCAAGGATCTGTACAAATCGGTGAGAATCGGACCTTAACTGTGTGGCAGTTTATGGACTCTCTCTCGTACCTATAAATCACACCAAGAATGCACTACCATTCTTGATCGCACTTGTACATTTGCCCATGCTCCAGAACACTAGTGGTTTGCAAGACACTCAAACTCCGGGATGAGGGTCTGGTGTACAAATTCAATAGAATAAATGGAGCGTCCACGGGGTCTTGACACTGACAAATTAAAACATCAGCTTAATGAGTATTGGTCATCGATACTGGACAATAATGGACACGGTCAGGCGTATTGGATCCAAGCCAAATGCTTGAAATACTGGGGACTGTAGGTGGGCAAATTTATCAGATACGGTCGCCTCCCATTAATACTGGTACTGTAAGAAAACTGACAAAACAAATAAATGGGCACATGTACGCCTTTATAATATCTGCTTTCTTCTTAATCCAGATGTTCATGGAGGTAAAACCTACATATTTTATAAGCTCTTGATAAAAAGAAAAACAATAATTTAAATTGATACATACAGAGCAAATGAAACTCTTCTCTCAGATGTTTATTGTTTTTGTTTTTGTTTTGTGGTGGTCACTCCATTTGGATTTCCATGACAAAGTTTGAGCAAGTCTTGACAATAAACAGTGGAGGCTTCACGTGATACCTATGCTGAGCAACCTCATGACTTTCTTTTAACTGTACCTTACATAATGTACAATTTATTGTCAAGATTTGCTCAAAATTCAAACTTCAAGCTTCAACGTCGTCACTCCATTTGAATGATTTGCGAGAATAAAATTTGACCCAACATTAATAAATAAACTTTTTGGTCGAGTGTAAATATCC
>NW_019773843.1:30302-40341 GCF_001039355.2 Lingula anatina | reverse complement strand
CTGTGAAAAAACTTCTAGCTTAAATAGCAGCTCATGAGAAGTTTGCAAGAAACTAAAAAATAAAAAAAACTACACTTTACGAGAAGTCTGAAGACATTTACTAGACACTTTGCTTACAGTTTTCAAGAAACTTAGACATTAACTTAGTTTGCAACAAATGTTCAAAATACTAAGCAGTCAACGTACAGTTTGCGAGATGTTTGCAGGGAACTTAGACAATCACTAACAGTTTGTTAGAAGTTTGCAAGAAACTTAGACATTAACTTACAATTTTCGAGCAGTTTGCAAGAAACTTAGACATTAACTTTCAGTTTTCGAGCATTTTGTAAGAAACTTATAAAATAGAAATTTACCTGTTTTTAAAAAATTACCAAGACTAAGGTATTTGGAAACTTCTTCATTTCCATTCTAAAAAACACCCTTACTCACACTAACGGAATTGCACTAAAACAAACTATAGTTCTTGTTTTATATCTGTTTGAGTTCATGTATTACTTATATACCGAAACAGGAGATGGCTGGCCAAGACTCACCACCCATTTCTTTAGCTGAAATAGATGCGATACCCAACTTGCGGGAAGGCTTGAGGAGATTAAACGATTTAGGGATAGACTACGCTGGTGTGAAAAACAAGGACGACGTGGTTATCAGATTGAGGAAATACCTAAAAGGACATGGCCAAGGAGTGGCCGAAGACCCAATTAATGTAAGTTAAAAATACACCAGGTTATACTCTCGGTATAACTGCTCAGTTCGATTCTTTATGTATTAAGCCTATACCTTTATATTTTTCATGTAGTTCAGCACTTTATGAGGAGAAATACAGAATATGACTTTTGGTCAGTGGTAGTTTATTTCTGAAATATGATGAAAAATTTACTTTCATTCAAAAATTGTCTTATGCCTCTATTACACACATCCCACGATTCCCACGAATCGCCATGAATTGACAAATTTCAGGATTCGAGGTTGAATCGTAATCAATTCGTGAAGTTCTTAACAGATTCGTATGTATTCGTAGTCAGTTCTTGCAATTCTTGACCAACAGGAATTCGTAGCAAAAACGTTGATGCCCCTTTTTCACACAGACCACGAATTCCAAGAATCCTACGAATCGCCAGAAATTGACAAAATTCAGGATTCGTGGTTGAACGTAATCAGTTCGTGAAGTTCTGAACAGATCCGTATAAAATCGTAATCAGTTCTTACAATTCTTGATCAATCGTAAATTCGTGGCAAAAAATTTGAGCTGTTCAAAATTTTGGCCACAAACTCCTGATTCCAAAAATCGTAGTGAATGTCTGGACAATATTCGTTCGATTCAAGCCGAGTCCCACGAATATTCGTAACACTATCGCACCTGTATCGTAACTGAATCGTAGAGCCTGTCGAATTAGACCAGAAAATTGGCAAAATCTCACGAATCCTCACGAATCCTGAAATTTGTCAATACCTGGCGATTCGTGGAATTCGTGGTCTGTGTGAAATAGGGGCATAAAGCAGGATTGATAGGCCTAGGCCTATATTAGGCCCCCGTTTCCCTGACTAAGAGCTTGGTTACCAACGTAATAAAGTTCTTACGTCACCAAGTCCCGTTTCTCAAAGAATCTAAAAGGTCGTTTACGTCGTTTTATTTCTTGGCTGCTAATCGACGATGTCCAGCCTCCTCGGGAGGAGATTTACGTCAGCAAGCTCAACTAAAACTCGATAAATGAGAGCATTAACAACAAAAAATTGGAAAGAACATACCTCCTTCAAGATATAATGCTATAATATCCTTGCACTGACATATATTGAATATTTAAATTAAAGAATAAATGCAAATCCACCCAGCCGATCGCGGGGTTGTTTATGTTTTTGACCGCTAGACGTCCAACAGCAGTGTTCCAAGACAATTTATTGTTTTACTGTCACTCTGAAGTTGTCAATAAAGTTCAAAAACTTTCTTTATGTTTTCAGTAATATTTATTGTTTATAGAGGATCGTTCTCGGCCGAAAGAGGCCATGAAACGTACGTCATGTCTTGTGAAACTTTAGATATTTTCACACCTCCTTTTCTTGAATAATTTCTCGTGCGCGTCGACTACGGCAAGCACACCAAGCTACATGTAAGGCGTTAGATTCTTTGTGAAACACTCCTTGTCGACTGCAGCTATTCGACCTAGCTAGGTCACTCAGCTGGAGCCAGTCAACTACGGATTTAAATTTTTTTGTGAAACGGGGGCCAGAATTTATCCTTATCCAATAAGAAAATGCAAGCAGAAACATTTTGTCAGCAATGCCGTCACATTATTATTACATCGGGGTGATAATGAAATAGAATATCTCAATACACAGTGGCGGTNTAGAGGATCGTTCTCGGCCGAAAGAGGCCATGAAACGTACGTCATGTCTTGTGAAACTTTAGATATTTTCACACCTCCTTTTCTTGAATAATTTCTCGTGCGCGTCGACTACGGCAAGCACACCAAGCTACATGTAAGGCGTTAGATTCTTTGTGAAACACTCCTTGTCGACTGCAGCTATTCGACCTAGCTAGGTCACTCAGCTGGAGCCAGTCAACTACGGATTTAAATTTTTTTGTGAAACGGGGGCCAGAATTTATCCTTATCCAATAAGAAAATGCAAGCAGAAACATTTTGTCAGCAATGCCGTCACATTATTATTACATCGGGGTGATAATGAAATAGAATATCTCAATACACAGTGGCGGTTTTACAGGGGAGGGGGATCCTGAACCCCCTCTTGTAATTAGAATTTTTGTCTAACTGAATCATAGTTCTAAACCGTACCAAATGGCACCGTTCGCCCTCTAAAATGCCAAAAATTGTCGGGGCTCTTTAGCGGGCCTCGAACCCGGCGCCAATTGTGTGTGTGTGTGGGGGGGGGGTAAGGCTTTGCATCTGCGGACCCCCCACCCCCCTTTTAAATAATCCTGGGTACGTCCCTGCAATAAAGAAATCATATCCCCTTGTATAAAACAACAAAAAGGTAGCGTATGCTCTAAAAGTGCATAATTTGTGCACCGATAATGATAACTATAATGTCAAGTATTTCACCTGGAAGTAGCGGGGGAAAACAATTTTGACAAATGTAGAAAATAATAAGAGTCGATCCCGAACCCTTCAGACTTTGAAAGTGACAGTGATGTTTTTCAGGCCGCTGAAATTATGGCAGATGCTTTGGAGAAAGATAAAGAGACAAGGCAACAGCTACAGCAATTGTTCAAAGACACGACTGAGTATATTTCTGGTTTACCAGAAAGAAGACGTGATGACCTAAATCAAAACATTCCGCGAGTGGTAGAAAGATTACGTGAAAGCATTGGAGAACTCTCTAAAAGCGAAAGTGGAATTTTAGTAGCAGGTAAATCAGAGTATGTTTTACAGGTTTATTTTACCTCTATTTAAAAAACATTTCTGTTTCTTCTCATAGTGGTTGATTAGAAGCACCGCCTTTTTCCCACTGACAAAAATGAACATGCTAGCAGTACATACATGTAAATGTTAGTTAGTTTTTAGTAACCTCCAGTTGAATTAAGCCTGTACATTATCAAAAAAGCTCTTTAATATTCAAAATTCTTTATCAACATACAAAAGTTGGATCCAGGCTATGCTTAAAGCTGTAGCTAAGAATCGACAAAAATATATTGCAGCAGTCCAGTCCCTTTCATATAAAAATGAAATATGAAATCACTAAACCATTATAAGCATTTCTTTTAGTTGACTGCACGTGAATTGCTTAGCAAATATGCTAAAACCTGGCAGCTCATTTATCTTCATACAAAAATTACATAATCGCATATACACCATTACAAGGAAATCATAGTTTTTGTACATGTCTTGAGTGATCTTCTGGATAGGTTAGGTTTTTTATATGTCTATTATCTCATTGCCCCCCCCCAGATTTTTACAATGCAAGGACGCAACTAGTATCTAGCCTAGTCCTATAAGTATCTAGAATAGACTGGGGTCTCATATATATTTATCAGTGTTAAAAATAATTTCTTTTCGAAGAGTTATGATCGAGTTTCATCGATTATTTTCATGTAAATGCTAAAAGTGTGGATTCAATATAATTTACAAGTATTGGGGACTGAAAATTTTACCATTCGGGGAGCACTGTTAAGTATAAAATGGAAGTTAACAGTGAACAGAGGGGCAAGTGTTGGGGGGCATGACTTTATTACAGGGTCAAGGTTTTACGAATGAAAACTACCATTATGTCTTTATTTTGATAGCACTATTTGATGACCAAATGTCACAGAAACAAGGTACTGCATATCTTTTGCAACTATTTTAAGGTCACCAAAGGTATTGGCCTTATAGCAGGGTCGTCATAAAAGGACGAGTGCCAATAACCATTGGCAAATCGCCCAACGTCAAAATTTTAAAATGATTTGCTATTATAAAGTTTATGCATACATTTGTTGTGTGAAAAAATATTATTTGGTTTGAGGCATCGTAACTTAGTATTTTAAATGAGTTATGTGTGTGTGTGTGTGTGTGTGTGTGTGTGTGTGTTTGTGGGGGTGGGGGGGTAGCCAAATGTACCTGTTGTATGCAGTCTAATGCATCAGAGCAACTTGTTTCAGCATATATATTACATAAATATTTTTTCTAATGAAACTTGTCTTGTGGTGTAAAAAAGATCAGTATGTTAAATAATTGTGGCGTGGCACAAGTGAATGGGAAAGTAATTGTTTTTAATCCTAGAGAAGAGAGGGAGGGGTGGTGTATTACGGTATTTTCGCAAAGCAGCCACCACTTACTTCACTTTACTGTATAAAAGTCTTGTAACTAGAAACACTTGTTTCAGCGTAATTATTAATTTGATATAACGTTTCTCAC
Organism: Lingula anatina; assembly: GCF_001039355.2. Next base: position 35,491 of record NW_019773843.1, on the reverse strand, counting down.
AGACCAGCATTTGTTGGTAGTGGACACTCTGTCTCGCTATTACTGTCACCACTTGATGTTGATAAATGTGAGGCATTCAAACAGCCGTCTCCAAACATAATTTTCGATTGTATCCCTGCCTCATGGCAGACACCATAAAGGGCCTGCCAGAGAACTGAAGTGATATGGGCACAACTTCCAACTGTCTTAGAACCTGCTTTACACTGACAATACCAGTCACTGATGGGTCTAGATTTGCTATAGGACGTCTGAATCCGTAATGTGTACTGGTGGCTAGATGTGTGTCTTGATGTGTGACTATTTTGGCTCTGATTAAATCAGGCGCATGCTTGCATACATTGATTTCAAACTGGCCATCTAGCAGATTCCCGTTAGTATATATGCTAGCTTGATTTATCTGGTAAACTTCTAATTATTATAGTTTGGTGGTCTCTTGTTTGAATTATTTACCAAGTCAATAAGTTTTCACTGATCTCCTTGACAACAAAATCCATACCATTTTGGTGAAAAAAATAGAAAAAGGAAAACTACACAGCCATCATCTATAGTGATGGCGTGGAAGATTAGGCCATAAGTAACAAAACTAGGGTGTGTGTGACGGGGAACTTTTATTTCACTTTTTATGCAAAATAGACTTAAAGGGGGATATTTACACAACAATTTTGGTTGTACGAATTGTACAAAACAAAATGTAACCATTAGAGGGGGTTGGATCAGGCCACCCTTATGTGTAGAGTTTTTCTATTTTATTTCTATTTTTATTTCTAAGGATTAAGAAAGATTAAATGTAAAATGTCCTTCAGATATTCAAAGTTATATTAATTATCATAATAGCAGATACACATTGTGATGGCTCCTACTTTATATTGAGACCCATGCTGTAATAGACCTCTACACATAAGGGTGGCCTGATCCAACCCCCTCTAATGGTTACATTTTGTTTTGTACAATTCGTTAAAGGTTAAAACATTGCTTACAAGTATACTTCAATCATTTGAAAATGAATCAAAGTGTTATATGTTTAAATATCCCAGAAATCGATGTATTTAATTTTATCCTTTTTCAGACTTTTATATCGGCTCTTTTGTGACACCATTTCTACACTTGTGATATTTTGTTCATATATATAAGGTGAGACAGGTGCTGGCAAGAGTTGTCTGTTGAATTTACTCCTTGGGGGAGAACTTCTCCCAACGAGTTTCTTCAGTTGTACCGCTGTGCTGTGTGAATTAAGGTACGGCGACCAAAGGAAGGCTGTTGTACATTACTGGGACACCAAATTACAACCTGTTACCTTGGACCTGGAAGTGCCAGATCCTCTTAAGGTTTGAAGCCTTACATATACCAGGAAGAAGGACGAGGGAAGGAGTCATTTTCATATAACAGAGTCCAGTTATTTTGGCCTAACCTTGTGCTAAAGGTAACAAAATCCGCACATGCAAAGGAGCAACTTGTTGGTTAACTTTCAGAGAGTACCATTTTACCATTTTCGGGTTATCTAAGTCAGATAAGTTCTGTTTTTATATCAGTTCTTGTTCGGTCAAATGGAGTGAGGTTAAATTGAACCATTTCAGTCGACCGATTGATAGAAGTCAGATTGTGCCATATCTTTCTTTAAAACGTGCTTTACTGAGGTTTATGCTAACGAAGTTAATGATTTGACAGTGGCTAACGAAGATTTGATAATAATAATAATAATAATAATAATAATAATAATAAGACAAAATGAAATTTATTTAAAGGGTGGTGTTTTCTTCGTGGACAGCCCGGGTATAGGAGAGTGTGAAAAGATGACAAAACTCACAAAGAGTTACATGTCCAAGGCACATTCCTTCATTTACGTCATCAACAGCATGGTGGCCGGAGGGGTGCAAGAAGATAGGGTAATACACATTGCAAATTTAACTTCTTCGCTGAAGCATTTACGTTGATAAATAATTACGCTTGTGTGCCTGGGTCGTCAATTTAAATAGGTTTGATTGCACAGTTCCAGATCACTCGTGAAAATCAACCAGCTTATGTTTTTTTCTCTGCAAATATTTAACTAAAGATACGTTCTTCTCTTACTCTTACTGTAACTTGAATTTGGCCTTTGACCCCCCTTATGAACTGCACTTTGAAAAGTATCCGACCTTTATATCTCCTAAACTGTCAGAGGTATGTCCATAGTTGCTATTGAACTTGAATAGGGAGTCATGCATTGCGCATGTTACTATGATTTTAAATTTGACCTACTTTTCACCATGAACTGCACAAATTTAGAGATATGCCAATTATTACTACTGAACCTGAATATATTGGTAATTTCCACAAATTTTTTTGGATTTTCTACAAAAAAGTGAGAGCACTTGTCTATTGCATTTGTACAGCTTGCTATTTTCTGTTTTTGGGTCTTTTTAGCATTATGTATCCACTTATATAAATCACAAGAAAACAGTGTGGTAATTTGCTTTAAAACTTGCAGGACTGATTTGTAAGACTAATATACAGATAAAGTTTGAAAATTGTCCTTATCGGGGCTAGTTTTGCTGGAGTTATGCGGGGTTTTATTTTCTTACGTTCAGTTATAAGTCATTACATACGTAAGTGATTACATACGTAAAAGCGTTCTTTTGAAATTTTCTGCATCTTAACTAGTTTGTAAGTTGATATATATATATATATATATATATATATATATATATATATATATATATATATATATATATATATATATATATATAAAATGATGGCAAATCTGTGGTAGCGTAATGTGTAATAAAGAGTCATAAATAGACATAAGCCCATATCAGTGCCGTTTGTTAGATTTAATCATTGCCTATGTTTAGAATCTCGTAATCGAGCAATCGAGCAAACAACAATTTTCGTGATTGCGTGATAATTTATATCATTATCATATCTGTATAAATGTTTTTTCAGGCTCAGATGGCACTGAAACAGGGTTGTACAACACCCGATTACTCCACGTTTCTTGTTGGGCTGAGGAAACTTTTCCCCAAAACCCTTACATCATATGAGGAGAGTAAATACAGGTAACAACGCCTTCATTTTGGCCACATCTATTATAATTACTAGCCTGGGCATGTTCTGTAAATGAACCACAGGAAGACAGATGGACACTTGCTTAAAAAAACGTATAAAAGCACAAAATCAACCAAGGAAAATAAACATTTTTTGTTTGTTTATTTTTCTTTCCCAATCGTAGCTCAGTGGTCTACATTCTGCGAAGGTCTGCCTTTCATCTAAAGTCAGCTTTGAGCCACTTTGAAAGATCAGAAGAAGAGCGTAAGCAAAAGGCTCGTGTCCTTGAGCGACAGATTGAAAAAATTAATTTAAACTTTGAAGAGAAAAGATTTAAATTGAAGGGACTTTTTAAATACAAGAGCTGAACAAGCTGCACGGCAAATCAAGGATTTTCTGAAAAGGAATAAAAAGCGTGTCATTGAATGGAATGAAGAAGATTGTCCACAGCCTACTGAATGGAATGACCTCCACTTAGAAGCTAGAACCCTCGTCCATGGACGAATTCGCGAACTTCTGAAGGAATGGAACACCAACACAGAGTTTTTCACATATGCACAAAAGGAGCTTATTGAAAAGTTCCGCTCGGAGTTCAACATCCTAGAGAACCAAATCGCTCTTATGGAAGGTCAGTTAACCAGCAACGATATGGTTGTTGTTGAGGATGCAAATCCCACAGACTTAAGTGACGAGGAGGACATTGCTTTAACCACCGCTCAAAAAGTCATCATCGGCGTAACTTCTCCATTATGGATTGTTATCAGCCTCCCGATTGCCATTGGGATGGCAGTTAAAGAGCTTATCAATGAGAAGAAACAAATCAAAGAGTACGCAAAGCAAAGATCGGCAGTTATGAAAACTATTGCAGAAAAAGTTCTCGAAGATTTTTCATCTGACGAATACCTTGTAGGAGTGGTGATGCGGTACTTGAACTCTGCAGTTGCAACGCTGAATGACCTACTCAATGCTATCCCAAAACTCCTAGATGATGACCGTCAGCTCGTAAAAAGGTTGCAAATTGAAAGTCAGACAGCGGATTCAGAGATGCAGTTGCATCAGAAAAAGCTCCATCAGAATGAAAACTTAGAGGGACGCCTAGGGTTGCTGTACGTAACAAACATCCGGGAAGACATCAACGCAGAAACAGAAATTAATTGGAGCTCGCCTGCTATTGCTGCTGGCACGTTTGGCGATGTTTATGCCGTGACCCTTCCGTCAAGAAAGAAAATGAAAGCAGCAGCAAAGGTGATGAAACAGTGTGCAACAGCAGAGAACGTATGTAAAGCTTTACTGGAGGAGGAAATTTTGAGGTGAGATGTACAGATTAGAATCAATTCTAAGCTTTTTCTACCTTAATTTCTAATTCTAGCAGTTGAAAAATGTTTAAATGCGGCAGTGAAGGAAAGATAGGGACAGTAATACCTCTGTACAAAGTATGTGGGGAAAAGGAAAAAAATTGCTACATTTGATACGTATATTGACATAATCAGTGTGACTATTTTTGTTTATACAGAGGCTTTCACACAGCCCCAAACATCATCAAGTTCATAGGAACCAGCGCCATCATAGAGCCAGGTGGTAACAGGCGCCTTGTCATTCTAATGGAGTATTGCCCCAAAACCCTTGCAAATCGTATGTTGAATGCAGATGCGACAAGTCCCAAAGGAGGGCGAGAGACCATAAACCCTGGTTTGAAGCAACCGTTAGATCCTGGCCTCATGCGTTCCGTTGCTGACTTTGGTAGGCAAATATGCTCTGGATTAAGTTGCATGCATGCTAAAGGATACATTCACCGAGACTTGAAACTGGAAAACATATTGGTAAGATACGCACTATTTGTTATAAGGAATAGAAAGTAACACGCTCTTACTTTTAGTAGCTCCAACTGGTATCAGGACAATCCCCCCCCCCCCGGACAATTCCCCCCCCCCCGGACTATTCCCCCAGGACAATTCCCCCCCGGACGATTCCCCCCAAGAATATATATTTATACAAATATAAAGTAAAGAGTACAAAGTTCAAATCTTTTCATCCAATTTCTGAATAGTTCTTAGTGTGATAATGCAAATCAAGGATATATAATATTAATTTTGTAAACAAATTTTTTTTCATGGAGTACAAGTACATAAAATTTTCGAGATAGAAGTACAGAACATTTTATTAAAATC
>NW_019773843.1:0-21715 GCF_001039355.2 Lingula anatina | reverse complement strand
TTTTGAAAAATTTAAAAAAAAGAAAATTTTTCCCTAGACAGAAGTCTTCCCCCCCAGGTCCCCCCTTCCCCCCCCCCCCCCCCCCCCCCCCCCCCCCTCCATACACACAAATAACAATTAGACAAAAAAGGCACTAGCCTCAGTGACAAAGTCGTTATTCCGATTGTATTAAATCAAACTTAGCACCCCCCCCCCACCCACCCACCCAGCAAAACGAGTCACCCAAGGCCAGTTAATCCTCCCTCACCGACCTACTATATATTAAATCGTAGACAACGAGCCCTCCTACGCAGCGGAAGGAGACCGTGATACCCAGACATCGTAGACACTGATTTGGCCTCCCTGCACGGCGGTTGTTCCTGACACCCCCTCACACATACACACCAAAATGATTCTAGCAACTTAGTATAGTAATATGTAAATTTTCCACGCTCCAGTAGAAAGGAAGAAAGTATACTGTTTTGTTACCCAAATGTTTATTCGTGCATTCTTAATTTACAATTACAATAATTCTTATCATGTCACATTCCCATACAACGATGCATCAAAAATTTTTCTCTGGTTTCCCAAAACTTTACATTCTAGTCTTCTCTTCAGTCTACTTTCACTTCTTTGGTAATGGTGGGATGTTTTACGCTCTTACATAATATATTTAATTAATATTTTCTCCATAAGTATTCATTAAAAGCGAATAATAAGCGCTCAATCAAACTATTTTAATTCCCTTCATCCCAACATAAAAGAATGATTTTAATCTTTATGTTACTATGTTTTACTTCTCGTTCGTTGCACTATTTGATTCTTTTATCCACACACAATCCACTCTACCACGCTCATTGAAATATAACTCGGATCATAGTCGTTGACTGTAAAATCCATTTCACTAAAACAACAAAACAATAGTAATTGATTTTCATTACGATGAAAGTGCTAGAATCGTTTTTTAAAAACACCAATAGTTTCGAAATGCTAGGTTCCTTCTTTAAATATTTGCAGTGAATATTTTCTTGAGTTAATGAAATTTTTAAAAAGCATTTCCCATAAACCAACAACACATTACATCATTGCTCAATATTGCGTTTTATATAAGGGTAGGATGTATGCTAATCATATATAAAAGCACTAAGTCTTAAAGTTGCGTGTCTATCCCCGTACAAAACCAAATGCCATCACTGTACACAAGCTAGCGTAGTTTTCTAGCAGTTAGAGTTTTTCTAGATAAAAACATTATATATGTGTTTCCAAAGAATATTCACTGAAAATACGAACGTTATTATGTGAAAATAATAGTGTACAAGTCAATGGACAAAATCTAGGAAATTAAATCAACAGCTACATTGCATACTCTCTTTAATAAATATCATATTTAAAGATCAAAGTACTCCATATTAAATACGTGCCCATTTAATAAAAATATGGTTACTTGTTCTGTCGTCCCAGAAAAGGCATTTGTTAACATGTTTGATAACAATTAACACCATTACACAGTACTTTCTTTTCGGTTCAGTAAATCCTCTATATCATGCATTCGAGCTCTCCAGTCTTTTATGGCGATTTCCCCGGAGAGACAGGCCCTCATGGTCTTCTCCCAATCTGCCTCCAAGGTCGGGTCCATTTTACCAGTTTCAAACTTCAGAGGGAAGTTGCCCTGCCTGATTCCAGCAGAAAAGACGCTTACTTCAAGATTTCTGTGAATTTTGTACGCATGTTCATTATGCCATATCTCCCACATCATGAGCCCAAGGGCGTAGATGTTGGCATCTGCATCGTAAGGTTTGGTGCCAGCAAGGACGCTGTAGGGTAGATAAACCATAGACCCTATGGTGGAGTTGGGATCTGGGGGTGACATCGTGACAGGTTTGCTGATGTTCACTAACTTCACGGTTTTACCATTCCCAGCCTATAAAACAAAATAAAGTATAAGGAACCGTTCAGAATGAGTTTGGTCGCTATAACTTATAAGCATCAGATACACAGGCTAACACGCCTCCTCCTGGTGTTGAGTAAAATAGATAGACAAGAGTGATAACACCAATAATGTTGGAAACAAAATGATTAAGCAAATGTGCCCGTGGAGTAAATGCACATCAACTAACTCCCTTAGATGAACAGGTATGCGTAAACAGCTATGTATAAAATTTCTAGAAAATTCCTTTACATATTGGGCGATTCCCCATGCCATCACATAATCATACATTTGTTTTAGAATGCCATTACACATTTAGGGTCAATTCCACCATGTACACCATACCCTGTACGTGTGTTCGCGACTGTTTATTTGTTTCACGTAATGCTTTTTGCGCTCTATATAAGTAAGTAAGTTTATTAATACATGGCAACCAAAAGGTTGAAGTTATACATAAAATGGAGTGAGAATAAAATTTACAAATTTACAAATTAAAATATCTATATATAATATAACTAAATAAGATTTAAAAAAAACAAAAAAGAATAAAATAAAATAAATATATAAAATAATGTTTTGCACAGACATCTGAAAGTTAGTGTAAAAGAGGATGGAGTAATGAAAATTAAATACAATAAAGGCCAAAATGAGTTTCAAAAGTAAAATTCAGACCACTTATGGTTTAATAAAGAGAAAAAAAGTGTTTTTAAAACTTCCAGTTCTAATTTATGGTATGTTAGACTTTGACAGGCTATTTCTTAGTCTCCTGTGTTGATTGAAGATTAAAAGGTACATGTAGTTCAGCTTGTGTGTGTCATTTTGTATTTTTGCAAGAAATGATTTGCAGAGTTCAAATCTGCGCTCTTTTAATGTAATAAATTTTGCTTTGGCTAGAGCATCAACATAAGTTTATTCAGGGAATATGATCCTAAGTGCCCTTGACTTGATGGATTCTATTATTTTACATTGTTCTCCAGTTAATCCAGGGTGCCACACAGGACAAGCATATTCAACCACGGTCCGAATTAAACTCTGATATGCCTGAACAAGATCAGACGAGGACAGTTTAGCACGTTTAAGCTGGCGCAGAAAAAACATTCTTGTGCATGCTTTTTAATAGATAAAATCAACATGTTCAGCCCATTTAAGATTAGTGATTAGTGATGTTAGTGATGTCAAAAAGCAACAAAATCAAATTAAAGCACAGGTGAAAAGAGAACTTACGTAGTATCATATTTATTATCTCCTTTTAATAAATACTCACGGTAATCATAACTGTATCCATAGACAAATCCAGAAAGACGAGGCCATTTTTGTGCAGGTAGGACAAGGCGTCCGCCAGTTGGATTAGACAGTCTACCGGTTCCTTGAGTAAATGATGGACCAGCTGACCCGGGACGACTTTGCGACTACCCTTGCCACTTCTGAGGACCCTCAAACTGGTCAGACGCGGGATCATGATAAGAGATGGCAGTTCAGTTGTAGGGTCCAAATAAGTACCCAATATGGTGGGAATGAATATCCTCTTTTGTTGGTTCAGTTTTCTGGAAATAAAATAATGTGTCCTTGTGTAATGTCCTATTTAATGTATAGTACCAGACAACAAAATCTCTAGGATTAAGAAAGAAAAACTGCATTGAACTAATCATAGAAAATGTTTAAGGCAAACAAGTGGCAACTTCATATTTCTACACACCTCATTTCAATGATTTCCTCACGTACTTGCTTCTTAAATGTAGCCCATTTATATCGTTTTACAGATATTTCGAGGGATTGACCCTTTGGCGATTTTAAGAAGGCATGGAAAACTTCAGTCCAGTTCCCTTTATATGACATTTGCCCTTTCACACGTCTGATGTCTACTTCCACATCTGTCTCGTTATAATCGTACGAGAAAAGATGTGTAATAGCAAAATCTTCCAGCGCACGGTTAACTCTGGTAAACTTCTTGACGACAGGGTCATAAGTGTCGATGAGCTGCTCCTTAGACCGTTGGTCTTCTTTAATGGTCTGCATGTAGCCTCGTGTTGATGATATAAGCTGTGGAATGGACTCGCGCATCATCTGTAGATGATCCCTGGCCTCTTGGAGTTGAGCATCGACATAGGCCTTTGTAACATCAGGCTTAGCCATTATTTTCAAAGCCTCGGATGATCTGTCTCGAAGAAATTCACATTTTTTCTGCTCATATTGCTTTAAGATTTGTTTCTCTTTCCTCTTCCTTACATGTTTTTTTACGTCAACAAAAAGAAATGCCGGTGACGCAAGAAGCATACCCAACGCACCAATGGGTAAAATGATAGGTGAAAATAAGCCGAGTGCAATTTTTTCACCTAGGTTAAAGTCTACAATTGACATTTTGTTCACCTCATTGTCCATTAGGTCTTGTAATTCCATGTAGGCCGCCAAATCTCTACTTTCACTGGAATCTGTTTCCGAGGACCGTTCCAGCATGTTTTCAATCATGCGCAGCTCAGATTCAATTAACTGGAATTCTCTAGTGAATTTTTTGAACAAGTCTTTCTTCAGAGTTTCAAAATGTTTTTCGTCCGTTTCCCAAGACCTGATGGCATCAATGATTCTTTTACAGATGGCATCTTCTATTCTTCCTTCTAAATAGTTCCAACTTAANATAGCAGTGAGGATGATATAGACTAGCTGGCATTTAGCGCGCCATAAAAGGAGCGGCTAGCCAATTGCTGTGGCCGAAATAGGTAATTCCATGGTAAAACAAATCACAAAGTGCCTCTGTGAAAAGCCACGAAACAGTCATCAAAATACGACGAATACACAAACTCTCCCCCCCCTCCCCCGTCACCTTGGTGTAGTCTCTCTCCTCCAGCACCAAGTATCATGTTTCGAGATCAAAAGAAAACGAATCCCATCTTTCCAAGATGCTCTTCGCCTTGCTATCATTAAAACAGGACTTTTTCAAGGTGTGCTCCATGTTTCCTTTCTCCAGTGGCGCAGGGATGAGCATTCACATAAGTCCGACAGTAATACACGTAATCAGCCATTTAACAACCGAACCGACTCTCGCTGTTAAGTTATACGGATACTTGGAGAAAAATGATTCATTTATTTTATTATTCCCCTAATCCAAAATTTATTAAGATATTCAGGTACGAGCATACGAATATATCGAGTGACCTCCAAACGCCATGCAGTACTAATTCAGAACTTGAATGATAAAAAAACACAGCTCATCTCCTTTTATTTCTTATTTGACGAAGTGAAAGAAAGGAGGACTGAAAAATGTTTTAACGTTGAACCTTCAGTCAGCGGGCTGATACAAATACTTGCGCTCGGTATTGTTCATTCCTTTGGCGCTTAAGCATTCTTTTCTGTTAAATGTCATCTTGGTAAATTGTCTCGCCAGCCAGTGAAGGAGGCTTCCTCATGTTTTAAAAACATCATGTTTGCCGAAGCGATTTTGATAAAAATTGGAAGACAAAATCTGCTCAACATGTGAGTAAAGTATACGAAAAAATGGGTTTGTTTACGAGAGGTAGAATCCCCCAGAAAAGTTATGGAGTTTGTAAACAAGTCGTAAGTGGGTATGTTACATCGCAAAAGTCCATTCTTCGATAAACGTACATTTTTGTTGACATATACGTAACCCTTCGATCAAAATAACAACAAAGTTTTTATTAAGAATGAATTGCATACGTTATTGCATGGTATATTTTGATCATTAGTCGTTGTCGTCAAAAAGTGTTTGAGCTATTATAAGGGAACCTCATTAAAATTAATCAGGTATCCGTGACATCTAGGTATGGGAACAGGGTCTTAGGGACAATGACACATGAGCAACCTATTACCTATGTGGTAATTAGTGAAATCTGTCACTTCATGGAGGGGTTTGTCTTGGGATGAGGCGACGGACTGAAGGAAAATACTCAGGAGGCCGTGAAAGGGTAAGTAAAGCAATTTGACGTAAAGAGGCAGATGATAAGGATGCATGCAAGAAAACAAGGGTCGTCTTATTTGTGAAGAGCGGCTAGGAATTTGTTATTATTATTATTATTTATTGCTGGGTATGAATTCTGCTTTCCAATTAACAGATGATAAATTGAAGAGATGGACAGAAAATTTATTTAGTGACCCGAGACGAAAGGCTTGGTCATCATAAAGAGGAGGGGGAATTGATAAAATGCATATTTGTCTGACATGTGAGCATACACTCAAAGTTCACCTGCCATTTGCCATCATCATATTATCATGGTGTTAATTTTTGGACCAAGAACATATTTTTGGCCATTTCTGGTCCACTGTCTGACTTTTCACAGTATTAAAAACAGATTGTCCTCATGTGGAAACTGTCCTATACATTATTTTAATAAAAGTAATAATGAGGCTGTTGGTATGTTTCCCCCCATATCTCTCTCATTTTAATGCTAGTAAATACCCAGGGGAGAAACCTACCCATTTTTAGAAACGTCATGGAAAAATCATCATCAAAAATCCAATGATGGGGAAGAACCTTGTGTGTTTGTAAAGAGCTGAGCCCACCAGTGTGTTCTTTTAAAGCATTCACTGAAAGGACAGTCACAACATTGTCTGATAGGCTGTTCATATGTCATTGTCCCTAAGACCTTGTTCCTATACCTAGATCGATCTAGCAGGGCCAATCCATCTCCAAGCTCAGAGGGGTTTCTCGCTAAATTACATTCAGCTTAAGCGGCTCTGATGTCTGGCATGTCAACTGAAGCTGAAACTTAACTCTGATGTTCCAATGATGCGAGACTTTGGTAAAGAAATCGCGTATTCTACTGACTCCCCTGCTTCTGCAAATAAGTCATCAAAAATGGCCAGATTGCTTATATTTGCATCCAACAAAGTGCGTGCTCAGGCTGAAAGTCAACCTGAATCCCTTTTCCCAATGTTATTTTGTTGATGGTGTCTTCTATTTCAGTTGCAAGGTTGCAAGATCGAATAGAAATAACTTGTTTTATCAGGAGGCGCAGATATATCATTATAAATGCGTTTAGCAGAAGTCTTTTCACCCAAGTAGTTTTCCTGCATTTTGTCGGGCAGAAACAATCATCGCACTAGGTGATTTAAACCTCAAGTCATCCATTATGATTAAAGACATTTGCAAAGCACAGCACGGCACTTTATAATAGTTTTCACGTGTTTGTTCTCACAGTACATTTATACCACTCACCTTCATTTTTGTAGCGCTCTTTTCAAAAGTTTCTGAACATTCGGCCAGCTCATCGTCGCTTATAGTTTGGTGTTCAAAGTCTTGCTGTATTTCAAATTGTTCCACATTTGCGACTAATTCACTGTCGGAAATACGACATAATTCTAAGTGATCCTTCCCGAGTCCTTTAAATTTCGAAATTTTTACATGCAGCGTAGTGCAATAACTCGGCATTTTTTTCTCAATATCCAACTTCATAGAATGTTCCAGGAAAATTATATGATAGTATGTTTCGAACGCCTCTGATAATTTATTTAAATGACTGATCGTTTTCTCAATCCCTAGGGTTTTACAATAATAGTTCTGTAAGCCTTTGCCTCATTATTTTGCAAACACTCATGGTTCAATTATTGTGCAAGGAAGCTAACATATCGTTCATGTTTGTTATTCACAACATGGTAGCCATAACTTTTATGCAGGATCTAAAGTATTTCAGACTGTAGCACAAAACGTTGCTTCTAAAGGACCGTTTGCCCCATATCTATCCTTAAGTTATATATTTCTGTCTGTGACATGAGGTTGGAGTCGTTATTGTTTCCTTGGTGACAAAATACACATGGCTCTTCAAGCGCTTTTAACACGGGTCGTGTGGTCATTGTGGTGAGTATGGCTTTTAGGTCAATTCATACATAAGTGATAATATGGACATCCGATTTCTTCACAAGTTACAATTGAGTCCACTCCCCTCATAAATAATGTTATAAATGTATGGAATACTTTCTGGTTAATGGTGTTTGATGGTTGTAACACAATGTATTGAGAGGCCTTTGTCTTATGTAACACATTTATGACAGATACAGCCAATAACATCTGACCTCAGTATAAATATAGATCATGTATACTTATTAAAATATGTTTCAACTGTATGGACATTGTAGTGTTGATATTGAGAATTTAATAACCAAGATTTTATAGTTATAATCAGTAAACCGTAATATATCACGAAAAACTGTACAATCATACGTATGGTTTAAAATGATTTATAAATATATATATATAGAGAGAGAATATATACACAAAGTAATACAAAAAAATATATTATGTAATACAAAGTATTTTAGAGATAATATAGATAACAAACCATTTGTTAACCCTATATATTTCCTATCATGCTACTATCTGGGTGTTTATAATTATAAAACACAGTTACATATGTGAGTTGTTTATATTGGATTAATTACTTCTTGCACAATGTAAGTGTGGACAATTGAATGGCCTTATTCTTAGAGTAATTGGTAAAATAACAAAAAAAATTGGTAGTTTATATTACTTTTGATTGGATTTTATAGGGGGTGGCGTTAGCAAAATTTTAATAAGTAAAATTTTGGACTATACCATTATAATTTGTTTATTTTATAAGTATATTGTATCTTATATAAGCTAACGGCTTGAAAGTGTTTCAGCTTGTGTTTGATAATTATCATAATATAAGATCCAACCACCAAGCTAATGAACATTTTTGCTCTCATCACCTATAGCAATATCTTATAATTGATGTACAGTAGTTTGTTCAAATGTATTATACATGAAAACGAATACTTGTAACCAAGAAATGGGGTAACTGTTTAACGCTGCAAACTATAACATTACATATGTGTAAACGTATTAGTTATTTAAAAGTGTTAGATTTATTTATGCTTATTATGTAATTGTGAGATTATGGGGTGTTTATATTTAATGCTATTAAGTGCAGTGACATATGTAAGTTAGGTTGTAAAGGGTGCGGTTGAGGAAGCACATTTTTCATATAGTTCTTTAAAGGATATAATTACATTGGGAAGCAAACATCAGTTTACGAAGAATGCTTGTCATTATGAATGTGAATTAAGGAACTAATATAATTACAAAAGAACATTCGAACGTTCATAATTATAATTGAGTTATCCAGTCTGGTGTAGTCTTAATATATTTAACTATCCGTCTTTAGTAACTGACATTCAGTATTTTATTAAAATGTTGTGGAAGCTTTTTCTTCTTCCTGTGTTAGAGAATTTAAGAAATAATAACACGATATACAACATCTGTATAATATACATGATATTATAATGATTACTTGTTTTGGCTTACTATTCATTTGCTCACTTTATGTGTTTGCAGTAGTCTTAAAATATCTAAATTGAGCTGTCTATAATAATAATTTTAATTTTAAATGGGATAAAGTTTTGTGTTTATTAGCCATTATAAATTAGTGTATTGTTATAAATTACCAAAGGGTTGAATCATACGTGTACAACCCAGACGCCATGGTATCTAAAGAAGGTACAATCTTACTTTAAAGCACCGATAAAAGGATAACTTTGATTGATGTAATTGTATAACAAGCCAATGGTATGTCTGATATTTGGGATGATATAGGTCACCTCATTATTCTACGTTTTGCAAAACGACAATGTCTTTTTCAGAGTTCTGAAGTAAAAGAGTTATTTATAACTGAAACATTTTTTATAGCATCAAGACAGTTGTAGAACTGCAACAAAGACAATCTTGCGAATTATCGATATTTTTACCTGTGGAAAATCATTAAACCTGTCTCCACTACCTAATCTCTGCTTTATAACAAGGTTGAGTATATTCCAAGACAGTGGTCCTAGATGAATATTTGGGGAGGGGGTGGGGATCTGTTGACGGCCTACAATATACGCTAGAGGCTTATTTTGTACCCCTGTAGTTTACAGACATGGGCTATGCATTATTTATTTCTCGCGGAGCATAAATGAAAGTGAATGCCATATGAAAACAACAGTAATTCAGATTATATAGTGAGGAAGACGACGAGTTGGAACTTTCGAAATTTTATTCCCCAATTTATTTTTAAATACAAATTCAGGAGTATTTATACTGGATATCTCAGTTTTGGTCTAGCATACACTTGTTTTCGTCACATTGCCTTTTGCGTAATCATGAATACCAGGATTGTTTTATTCTGATTTATCAATCCATCATTCGATATTTTCTATGAAGGAAATCTCAAAGATTCCTGTTTTCGATTAGAAATCTAAGTTATTATATGAATTACACTGTACATCATACTCTGATCGTACCCAAAACTTATTTTGCATCTAATTTACACGTTGCTGGAACAATTTTATTGTGATATCAACCAATCAAATAAAACTGTATGTCATTATGTCCTATAATACCCTTTCCTAACAGGAATACTTTCCACACTTGTTGACCCTAAAGGCATTAATTTTGCACTTAAAATTTCGTTAGATTTTCACTTATTTGATTTTACTTAAGTCCTTACATTAATGAGTGAAGCGATTGACTTAACAACACGAACCCGCCCCCCCCCCTTTTAAGAGTTATTCCTCTAATTAAAAACTTTTACAACATAGTGCTTACACTCTTCTTTATTAAGAAAATGAAAATAAACACTTTCAAAAGGGTTTGCCTAAGGGGTCAATGACCCATGAATGGACACCCCCAATGATATACAAATGATAAAAAATAAAAACTCTAGTACTAAAAACGACAATGTGTACATCTAAAAACGACAATGTGTACATCTGCAACGACCCACCCAAGTGCAAACGTTCTCGGGGTCAAAGCGCTCCACCAGAAGAGTACTATAGTGCTCTCTGACGGATCGTCTAAACATTGATCTGCCAACCCCTGAACGTGTGCAAATGGGAAGGGCGTTCCAGATGGGAACAACGCGATTGAAAAAAGACCGGCAAAACGTTTCGGTTCTACAGAAGTTGGCACTGTGGATGATAAAACGATCTCCCCTTCTTTCTCTAAAATACAAATACTTCGTATGATCAAGGTCAGCCCTGCCAATAAAACAACTATGCAGGAAGGTAACGTCTAAAATTTCTCTTCTATAAGCTAAAGGCAGCAAGTTTAAAGCAACCAGTCTGTCTTTATAATTCATTTGGTTACCCAGAATATGTCTTGTGGCAGTTCGCTGCACCCTTTCTAGTTTTATTAAATTTTCTTTTGTAATGTGATCCCAAGATACAGAATTAAACTCAAGCTTTGAACGTACTAACGAATCAAAAAGAGGCTGCATTAACCTTGGGTTCCTATTTCTGTCAAACACTCGTCTAATAGTTGCCAATGTCTGATTTGCACTCTTAACAATGTTATTTATATGTGAATTAAAAGTCAACTCACTGCTAACGGTAACTCCTAAATCCCTTACGTCATGTACCTTTATCAATACATGTCCAAAGATGTTATAATAAAATACAGTTGAATTGACCTTCCGCGTGACACTTAACAGCATACATTTTTTTGCATTCAATTTCATTCCCCACCTATTACACCACTCTACTACCCTCTCAAGATCCTCCTGGAGGGCCAAACAATCAGCCAAAGAACTAATCAATCTATGCATTTTTGAGTCATCAGCAAAAAGAGACATAGTTGTGAACCGGTCAACAACCTCAGGTAAGTCATTGACATAGAGTAAAAACATCAGTGGCCCCAAGATTGATCCTTGTGGAACTCCAGATGTTACATCACTAGTATATGAGATTTCACCATTTAAGCATACTCTTTGCTGTGTTCCGGTTAGATATCCGCTAAACCAGTTTAATAATCTACCATTTATCCCAAAACTACGCAATTTATGAACCAAAAGTTGATGAGGCACGACGTCGAACGCCTTACTAAAATCTAGATAAATGACATCAATCTGCTCTCCTCTATCCAAATTGTAATGCTTGTACTAGTTGGGTACTAGTTGAACGGTGTGCACGAAAACCATGATGAGCATCATTAAGTTTAGGTAAGATTAGTTCGGTCAGTTTAGTGTGGATCAGTCTCTCCATAACCTTGGAAATAGTACATAACAAAGATACTGGCCTGTAGTTTTCAACCTTACTCTTGTTACCCTTTTTGATCACAGGCGTGACATTTGCCAACTTCCAAATATTAGGCAGCTCACCAGTCAACATACTGCAATTAAATAAAAACGCACAAGAGTCACTTAATGATGCTGCAAATTCCTTCAATAGTTTTGGTGGAATTCCATCAGGACCGTTAGCTTTGTTTACATCAAGACCTGAAAGACAATTTAACACCTCTTCGGTCGTAAATTCAAAACATTCTAACGTAGGTTCGACCACCATGTCAATATCTGGTAAAACTATATTGTCATTAGGAAAAACGGCAGTAAAGTAATCATTAAACAATTTGGCTTTATCATCGCAATCAACCCACTTCACACCATTGTAACTGATAGATTTCGGTATCCTATCAGCATTTACTTTATTGTGGTAAAACGACCAAAAGCGCTTCGGATTGGACCTCGACTCCCTACCTAGTGCTTCGATATATGTTTTGTAACTAGCGAGTGACTTATCCCTCAGCCTATTTCTCAAAATTCTATACTTATTCCAAGATGTTACTTTACCATCCCTTCTAGCTTTACGCAACGCTGACTTCACTCTATTTGACAAATGCTTTAGCTCTCTCGTAACCCACCAAGGCCTACTTGAGATCTATAACATGCGCTTAGGTACAAAGCAATCTATTCCCTCATTTACCACATACAGCCAATCATTCCACACATGTTCAACATCATTGTTGGCATTACGTGCCCTAAAATCAGAACCACGACCAAGCCTCTCACAAAGGAAATTCCTCAACCCTTGTATATCCGCATGCTTCCAATCTAAAATTGACCTCGACTTCTGATTCACCCTACTCACATTCATTTCAAACATAAACACTACTGGATAATGATCCGAGCAAAAACCGTCAGGCCAGACCTCTAAATCACAGATTTGTTCAGGTCTATTTGACAAAACAAGATCATTCAAGACATTAAAAGATCATCAAGACATTAAAATTATCTGAATTTCTTACTATTAAAATATAAGTTGTCTTAATCGAGTATATGTCTGATGTCGACAATCATGCATTAATAATGCATTATTATACACAGAAGCAACATAAAAGCGCTGCAGACATATGGCAGTTACTACAACTAAATCAGTAACGTTCCATGCATAATATATAATCTGAATAGGACATAAAGCATTAGGCATTTGATGTAACATATCCAGGGGCGGATTTAGGCCGTCTTCTGGGTCTTCCGGAAGACGGTCAGATTTTTAAGTTTATATTGTCCGGCATCTAATGTTTTCTGTCGGAAGACGGTAAAAATTGGAGGATGGATCAACAAAGATAATTTGGAAGACTGTCAGAAAATACCTTTGGATCCGCCCCTGATATCCCCTTCTAGGAAAAACGTGTCACCTCTAAAGCAATGCGTAAATTGATACAGAAAACCACATTTGCACACTGGATTGGGCGACGCACCTGCCTCATCTGTTCATCTCTTCGTTCAGTCAAAAGGTTATGTAGCGTTTGCGGATTCATGGCGTTCCACATACGGTGCAAATGTAGTATGATATTATTTTTGTAATCCCCGGGTTATTCATTTTCGAGGATAACCTGGCAATCCAAGGACAAGTTTGTTAAAGCTAGTGGCGTTGCTGAGGTGACTACGATCCTTCAAAGCAACCTTTACCAACATTTTAAGGATCATATTTGATTTGTTTTACATGTTTTGTACTTTTAACCTGGGCTGTGTTGTATGAAAGCCGAATAGCACCATACGCCGGATAACTCTCTACAGTGTGTAAATGCCCTATAGGGCGTATATCTAAACGGTGGATAAATAAGCATTGTATAAAGAGTGTATAAATAGGCGGTTAGCTAAACGGTGGATAAAATCACTTTACAGTGGACAATTACTAAGAACAGTCTCATTTTGAAGAAAGTTGCTATGAACAACTGGGTCTATGTACATATTTGGTTACCCACCAGGCACTGTTGTTAATCACTTTACTGACAAAACAAATCCACGAAATTGACAGTAGATTAATTAATTTTTATATGTAATTTATTTTTATTTAGCATTTATGGACTGTTCATCTTTTTCTCAAATACATGACCTTATATTGCAATCAAACACTGAAATGAACAAAAGTAACTTGCAAACACTTTGAGATTATATACACGTCCACAGAAGTCAGTATATATACTCCAAATGCATTGTAGTTGAAAATTCATTTTAACTCGTAGTGTTAATTGTTGTTCACGAATAATTTTACATGTGAATATTATATTCTTTTATACACTTTTATATCTACATATATGTGAAATATTAATGTTTGTTTGAAAAGTTTTGAAATATGTCCCCTGGTTGCTGGTGTTGAGTTGATGTGCGCATCGTGGACACTTCCAGGCCACTGGGAGACAATATTTGTAAATCTACCTAAAAAAGAAAAAAAAAATGAATATAGAGAATGATTTGAAAAGGGGGAAGGGGAGACAATAATTAAAACAATAATAATGGTGAAAGCATATCATTTATACAACATTTTCTTTTTTCTTTCAAAATAATCAAATATTCATTTTGCATTTATGAGATAGAATATGATAAGGTGATGAAAATAAGAAAAAAATAGTTAATACATTAGCATTTAATTCCATCACGTTAGTCTTTATTTACTTTGCAGTCAATAGGGGCCTACTTTTGTATAACCAAATAAAAAGAAAACAAAGTAATTTTAAAACACATTCCCACAGTTTAAAATGAGAATTAACTTTTTCAATCATGGGGTTCTGCAATGTTTTTGTTATTCATAGAAAATTGTTAAAGCAGATTGCATTAGTTGTTCTCTCACCGAGCGAGAACTGCTCCTGCCAGCCGCAGGCTGCAGTTCCTCTTCCAACATTTTCTCTATCAAATTAATACCTTCTCTGCCAAAACGAAATTTTGCACGCAGTTCAGAGTCACTATAGCTACCAAAGTCAAAATTCCTCTCTCTCCTCTGTCTAGGTGGATTATACTGCTGAAGATTTCTGTGAAACCTCAGCAGTTTCGCCATTTTTATCCACTGTATACCTATTTTGGGGGCGTCTCGAAGGGTCATTGGTCCGAAGGTGCATTGGTCCGAAAAGTGGTAACATTTTCATCGATTTTTTAATTAAGGGTTCATTGGTCCGAAGGTTCTATAGTGAATATTCGGACCAATGAACCTTCGGACTATTGCTACGGTCCCAGCTATTTAAACGACCTCCCTGAAACGTATAACATTAACCGACCGTTTAGCAGATTTATCCGCCGTATAAATTTAGTTATACGGCTTTCATGCAACCCGTATTATAAGATCCGTATAAGCTGATTTATCCAGCGTATAGCGCTATACGGCTTACATACAACATATTAAATTATATTGTCAACCAATACCCCCTGACATTTTTGCTAGGCGTGACAGACGTTTAAGCCGATTATTTTGATAGCAATTTAGTGAGACTCCCCAGGGAGATAGATCGATCCAAATATCTGGGGGAATGGTCCCTTAGCCATATACTTCTTAAAATAAAAATAAGCCAAAAAGTGTATAAAGTAAAAATAAGTGAAATACTGTACATGTAATACTGTATAAAGTAAAAAATACGGCATATACTGTATAAAGTAAAAGTAAAAGTCGAGTTAGGTTAGCAATACATATTCACACACAAACATACGCATAAACGCACGCGCGGACACAAATATACACATAGACATACACGGCACAGACACAAAGCACCGCCAACATCACAACGACATCTTCACCCTCCCCCCTCCCCCCCCCCTACCAGCTAACCCCCTCTTTACTTTACAACAGCCCCCGGTGCATTAAGACAACTTCCCTCAACTGGAGACCTATTGAAAGTAGAGGATGGATAATTATTCAAGTTCCACAGGCAGTTACAGGGTACATTTTTCACAACCAGCCTTTTGATCGTACAGTATTAAGGGTGCAAAATGAACTATTTATTCTGCCAATTGATCTTCTGGAAAGCGATTTGGGTCGATATCACCTATAAAAACAACATATCGAAAAAAGTCCATTGTAGTTTGTTATGTCAATTAAGTTGGGTGGAACTTGATCAATATCTGTGGTTTTCAGTAAATCGAAAATCTACCAATTAATTTTCATCATTAAGCTTTAAGCTCTTTGACCAATGACAATATAACAAATTTCCTCCAGATCGCATGATCGATGGCCTGAGCTCAGCTCTCATAATATATTTATGGGCCAAGCTCATGTAAAATGTCGTTCAATTATTTAGTGAATTAAAAGAGAGGAGAAAAAAAGCTGTATCACTTGTCGATTGGCCATGCATTTCCACATACTTTTCCTTAGTCGAAAAAATAATAAAAATAATAAGTATGTTTATTATAAACACTTCATAATTTGAAGTTTACATTAGTGCGTTTACAGAGTATCATAATCGATATTCAGAGAATGCATATGCTTGCGAGAGACTAACAAGTATTGATCCGAACAATAATTCTAGAGGGGAAAGTGTCTTAGTTTTTATGTTAAGGTCATGTTTAGATGAACATGGCAAATGGTGTGTTTCATATACGAAGTCCTCACGAGCCTTTGAAGTTAGTGCTTGCGACGACTTTCACTGATTTTCACACAGGAAGGTCGAAACGGTGTCATGTAACTTCTCCAGAATCTCTCTCCTAATCAGTCACCTACAATGGGTGGGTTGCTCTTTTCGATTAGGTATTTGACAAAGTCATACATTATAACTCAAACACGTTTTAAAAAAATCCCACTTTTTTTTAAAGTTCAACGGCCAGTTTGCATGACACGTGTAATTAAATAGGGGATTTAATAGATTAAGGCATATATAGTAATAATAACAGGTGTGGCAAATGAAATAGTTGTATTCATCTGAAGATAAATTTGAAAGATAACACGTATTGAAAGAGAAAAAAAAAAAAAATCCTAAAAATTTATACAATATAACAGTGATAAATTAAAACAGATTGATTAAAATATCCAGCAAAGGAATGTTTAATCATAGCTAAAGCAGGTAATTAGCATTGCAGTGGTCTCGCAGTTTGCCGGTTGAGATGAGCAAATAACTGTACTAAGATGGTTTCCTGCTTCAGGTTTTCACAGCAGGGTTGCAGCCTTAGTAAACAGACGCAGGAGAGTGACATGGGCTACAAGAACAATTACATGGACAGTTTTTTTTTTTTTTTTTTTTTTTTTTTTTTTTTTTTTTTTGGCGAGTCCATATTCACACTTAACAATGTGGGAAGACAATTAAGTGTATGGCGAACATCATCCACTTATCACCTGCCAGAGAATATGCATTTCTTCCCTAGACAGTCAACTTCAAATAATGATATGGCGGTGCATTGGTTTCTGGTTTCTATCGTATTGTTGAGCTGGTGTTGATAAATGGAAACTTTTAAGTTATTTAAAAATCACGAGCGATACATTGAAATTCTCAACAAGCACCTTTTTAGCGTCGATAGAAAACATTTTGGGGACATCTGTTTATGATTCAGGATGATAACGCTACACCACACAGGGCCAGGGCAGTGCAAGAGTGGCTTAACCAGCAATGTATAAACAGGGTGGACTGGCCTCCCCAATCACCAGACGCAAACCCCATTGTAAACCTGTGGCACGATTTTGGACATCAAGTAGCAAAGGATCGTCCTCACCAGAAACGCTGCAATCCAAAGTGTCTTCAGAGCCTGAGCCAACTTAGCCCCCAGAAAATTGATGAACTTTTATCAGTCAATGCCATGGTGGTCATACTGAGATCACATAGCTATCCTATAAAATATTTTATTCTGACACAGCATGCTTTTTAAGGGCAATGCAATGTTTTGTATACCTAAAATAAAGACGCTAACTTGAGACAATTAGTTTTCAGTAAAATAGCAATTGAAACAACTAACAAATCCAGTCGTTGTCCCCATAAAAGAAAAATGGTGCAATTTTTTCACCCACTGTATATTTTTTGTGCCACACCTGTAAGTATCATAACATATCTTGTGACATCTTGATCTGTGACATCCCCTATGTGATTACACATATCATGCAAACAGTGGCAGCTCACCTGCAAATTACTTGGCCTATTTACATGCTCACCATGCTGTTATCAATGTTGAGACCTAATTGGTATATGGTATAGGCCAGTTATTTTCAAACTGTTAAAACTGGATCAAATTGGGATCTGGCCTGTGACACATACACACACAAACACACACATTTATATACTATATATTCCTCGGGGGGGGGGGGGGGGGGGGGCATGGGGGAGGAGGTGTTAAACAACACTACTGTTTTTCTAACTATTGTTTCTATTTTCAAACAGAGCGTCTTTATAACGCAACTTTTGTTTTTTATGAGAATGTATACCGTTATTGATTTTGAAAAGGTTTATACAAATGTCTTTATGCACCGCACTTCAAGATCAACAGACCGTCCACACTTTTGTGATGTTATGCAGGCTAAATGCTAAATGTAAAACGTTGATGCACGGGGTTTAGAACTAAAATTAAAAGAAAATGCGACCTGATGTTTCTCGTTTTGAAGGAGATCACATTATTTGATAAAAAATGGGTTTTTGTTTTTCCTTGTTAATTAACGTGTCTTCAATTAAGTAATTGACTTTTTACTTATTTATTTAAATCGAAAAGTTGTACTTTACAGCTGTCCCTTGTTCGTATATTTCAACCTTAGTTTAGGGGAATCCCCTTTTCCATTGTTCTCTATTGACGTCTCAGCATTGTAGAGCTGTAGGTAGGATAAATATTTCACTTCACCTGTGCTGAATACTGTGACAGGTCAATGCTAAATTAAAAGTAATGTAAGTGTATTCTACAACACCAAATCTGGTTACATGTTATTGAGTTACAGTCATTTTTCTAGTAAAAAAAAAAATCCCCACACATGTTAGGAAATATAACATGTACCCATTCCAGCGTATTTCATTTATTGGCGTGTTAACAAAAAAGGTCACTGCCTCTGTCTGAAAACGAGTTTCCCAACATTCCTGACAGCGTAAACACCACATCTATCGGCCAGGTGTTATAAGGATACACGGTTGTTTCTAACAAGGTAGGTGATTTCTTGCTTGTGGGATGGTGAAATGAAGAAACGAGTGAAAAGTGAGGAAAAATGCGTATTTATCTCCTTTGTACTCGGCATTGTCTATCAGTTTTGAGTGACCTTGTGTTCAGGGCGTGTTTGTTTCTGATTGTTTGTTGGGGATAGCAACCGATACAATGCCACGTGATAAACACCTAAGGAATATAAAGCATTATTAAATCATTTCTCAATATGTTTGTCTATAGAGTACTGCGAGACTAAGTTATCGACATGTATAAATTTATCATTACTACTTTTAATAAGTGAAGGCTATAATCGGTTAAATATTTTTTTAAAGATCTCTATTCTAGCAAGTACGTAGAAAAAATCAGTTGCTGTTTAACATTTGCCTAAGTAGTATTGACGTTCGACTTTTTTCAATACTAAGGGTTAAGGAGATTTTCCTTTATTTCTGTATTGGACTGAAAGGTCACCGCCTCTATTTAAAAACGGGCATTCCCCTAGATTTCTGTCAATAGAAGGAAGCACCTGCATATTCATGGTCACAAAACCATGCAACAAGATAAAATTTATAACTCGGTTCACTTGAAAAAACGGAATAGAGTTTTTAACGCGGTCATTTGAATTTTTCTTTATTGTCTACCGAACGCAAACCACAAACATCAGTACTACATTTTGTATGATTGTAGGCAAACCAGTGGTTAATAGAGTAGGGACATACCATACAATTAAAAACCCAAGTTTTATGCGACAGCTGAAAATAATGCAAAATATAGCATGAAGTAACACCGTTCTGACAAAAATGATTTTTCAGAGCCTTTCTTCCATTGTTTCATCTGGCCTTGATACTGCTCTATCAGGCTGTGATTAGAGGTGATGCGGAAATATCCCATAGATGAGGTACGTGCTTTTTCACTATTATCCTAGATTGTAGATTGTGCTTATCAATCATGAGTATGCTTTCATTAATGCATTTGTGCAAAAAAAAATGTTCATATATATGGGGGGGGGGGGGAGGGGAAGATTTACCTGTTGCATGCAATCTAATGAATCAGAGCAATTTGTTTAGCATAAATATAACTTAAATGAGTTTCGTGTCTGGTGGTGTAAAATAGTTATATGTTAAATACTTAAAATTTGTGGTGTGGCACAATTTTTTGGGAAATTTTTTTTTTCTTTTTTGTAAATCCGAGAGAAGAGAGGGAGGGGTTATGTATTATGTTATTTTCTCTCAGACGCCATCACTTGATGTTGGTAAATATGAGGCATCCAAACAGCCTCCTCCACAACAAAATTTTCAATTGTATCTCTCCCTTATGGCAAGCACCATATACCACAGGACTGAAGTTATATGTGCACAACTTCAAACTGTCTGGACATCTACTTTACACTGACAGTACCAGCCACTGATAGGTCTACTTTTGCAACATATGAGACACATTCTATATTTAATCTTTCTTAATCCCAAGACATAAGAATAGAAATAAGATACACTTACTGTATTTGTCTTATCCATGTTTTCCTTGTTTCGGTAGCATGCATTACATGAAAATTAATTTCCTTTTTTTGGTTGCAACTGAAAATATTTTACTGACTCAAACCTCTGTTTTTCCTTTGAAACACCTACGGTTATTTGGTGTCGTCATTTTTAATAATAATAATAATAATAATAATAATAATAATAATAATAATAATAATTATAATTTAAGCACTGAAATGTTTTTACATATAGAGGCTCTCTAGCTACTATATATTATACATATGGAAAGACAGTAAGGATAGTAAGTAAATGAAAGAGAAAAAAATATACTTATATAATGTTACACAATATACATTCTCTTAATATGCAGGTGAGATGCATGAAATCATTTGTGCACTTTTAGTTAAGTACGTTTTTTCATAATTTTACTTACAAAATTCCCTAC
This sequence comes from Lingula anatina, assembly GCF_001039355.2. The sequence goes on along the minus strand of NW_019773843.1, from coordinate 799 downwards.
TGCAATTGCACTCTGTTCAGTAGGTGGGTTTAGAATGATGTCAAGCTGTTTGACATTGTCTGTTAGACCTTACAAGTTTACCTCTGGTGTGTTTTTGTACAAAAAAATTCATTTTATCTGTCTGGCCATCCTGAGTGAACATGTAGCAGCTACCCCATGGCAGGAATAAACATGACCGACTACTAGATTATGGTCTGAAAATGTCCCTATTAAGAGTACAAACGAAGCCCAATCCTAAGCAGGGGCTCATATAAAAAATGAGCATCTTTTATACCAGGGCTAAAACACTTGTTTGTTTCAATTCCAAATCCAGATGGAAATTTCATGAAGATGACAAATTCGATGTTTTTTCAGTTTATAAGGGGATCACAGATAGAGAAAATAAAGAGTTTTTTTCGGGTGATCCTGAGCATAGTTGTATTGAGATGCTTAATGTGTCTGCCTTTATAACATTGCTCAAATTTACTTGGTTAAGAAGAATTTATTTTAGAAGTAACATATATCCTCTACTTCTTCAAATTATGTATGGTTGTGATATATTAAACTACATATTCAATTTTTAAACGCTTACTTAGACAAACTTATTTGGGATTGCAGTAACTACCTTTGAAAATATATGATTTTGATTTCAGAAGTCTGCAGAGTATTTTCTGCGCCAAGCATCGCAGATAGGAGATGCAGATATAGTGAAACAAGCCCTGGACTACGTTCAGGAAGTTAATGTCGTCGACAAGGTATGGTGCATGACTTACACGTAAACGCTAGTCTATGGGCCAATGTAGACCCCCCCCCCCCCCCC
>NW_019773842.1:12562-40609 GCF_001039355.2 Lingula anatina | reverse complement strand
GAGAGAGAGTGAGTGAGAGAGAGAGAGACAGAGAGAGATGGAAAGTGATACGTTTAAAAAGCACTCCCATCAGTCATCATTACTTCAAGTGGCAATATCATTCTTTGAAATAAACGTGTATCTTTTAAAACGCCATCTTTCAATACTTACACGTCGGGGTAATGGGTTTCACTCCCTCACAGTAGGGGTTTCCAGAGTTATGCACACACTGCTTCACCTCGGGGTGGAAAGTGTACCCGTCATAAAAACACTCTTTGATGGTGGCAAACCCGCTGGCGCATTCCCAGAACTTCCTGCAGTCTTCGCCGTTTCTAAACAGGCCATTAGATGGACAGGTGAATTTCCCTGTGCTGTCAGTGACCAATTGGCCGACGGGTGTTGGTTTGGGTGTGGTAGTTGCTAAAGAATAAAGTACAATTAATGTTATGTCCTTCAAGCGATCAGCAGTAATGTGTTTTAGAAGTGTCACATTCGTTTCTTATATCCGCATTGTGATTGGATCCAGGTTCTCTAGAGCCAAAAAGGGAAAAAAATGTGACCGTTTTCGATGTGCACTCCAATAAAAGCCATTACAAAAAATGGCTGATTTTTATACATACAGACATATTCCATCGAGTCTCGTCATGTGCAAACAGAATAAGTGCCTTATGACTAATTGCCTAACAGAACCATCACCTTCCTCCCACACTTTTTCATACTTCGTTCCCACAAGTTGAGAACTATGGGCCTATGAATGACAAAGCTGAACCCCCATCTCTTCCCTCAGAAAACATCTCAAACAAACTCTAGTATCTTACTTGGAATTGGTGAGGCATATCTATTTCCCTCGGCGTCACAGTCGGTGACCTGGGCCGCCGGTCGACACCCACCCTCCGTGGCAAAAGTTTTCGGGGGACATGAGTAAAGCCTCCTTGAAGCCTTCCCCTTTTGACACGAGTACCATCGGGCACACTCAAAGGGGTGAGGCACGAAGAACTTGTCCGGTTCAGGACAGCCAAGTCTCCTGCGTCCGTCGGGAAAACAGTCGTCAATGACATTGCCGGGGGAGTCGCAGAATTGCCCCATAGCGTTGAAGAAGCCCCCGTTGTTACAAATACCGAACGTGTATTTCTTGTTGAGGCACTGGTGGTACACTCTGCAGTCTCTGGGATCTTTGTACCATCCGCTCTTTGCGACGGTGGTGCAGTCGACGGGGGATGGGTATTTGGCAGGGTCAAACTGGGGCCCCGTGGTGGTGGGTGGGGGTGGGCGAGGGGTGGTTGTAGTTGTTGTTGTGGTGGTGGTTGCCCGCGTGGTTGTGGTTGTCGATGATGTGGTTGTGAGGGGCGTAGTGGATGGAGCTGGAAAATGAAAAATAAAATTTTCAATCAACGAGTTGAATGAGTTGACCAAAAACACCGTAAGAAAAATTCGGTCCTCAAAGGTATATTCATATAGCTCTTTCGCATGAGTGCCCCTGAACATCCGGAAAACGTAATAATAACAAAACAAATGGATATTTTTACTTTAAAAGTGATACCATAGATATTGCAACCTTATTTTCTGACATGGGCACAATGAGCTTTTTTAAAAGTTAAAGTATAGGGGAGGTAAAATAGTTATACCAGTAAATCATCAGGCAAAATAGAACATTGAACTTCTTTGTAAAGAAACTAAAGCAGACTCACGTGGTTTTGTTGCCACTTCGCAGGATGCAGTGTTATTTCTCTCGTCACAATGGCCTCCCCATTCGCCGTCGGGGTTGTACACGAGGTTTCCCATGCAGCGTTTTTCCAAAACCTGAAAGATATTTCGTAAATGCATAATCCGTGTTAACTTTTAATAGCGAATATCTTTCATAATTTTCCGAGTTTTTTGTCCTTAAAAATTAGTCGCGCGATTCTTCTTTAACTCATGCAACATTATTTGTCAACAATTTCTAGGTAAAAAATCTTTGGAGTTATCAGCCTTTTACTTTTTTCAGGCTATTTCCCCTGCACCATACCTGCGCGACAAAATAATAGTTCATTATAACACACTGTTTAAAAATCTCGTGGCATAATGGCAAAAATAACTCCTTGTTCCGTTTGTTGGAGGATTTTTTTTCATTGTATGATATGCAAGTGTATTCCCTTTCATATAGATAACTCCATTCTAATCTTTTTTTACCTGAGATCCGGCGTATATACACTGGTAGTAGACAGCACTGCAGCCTGCTGGGTCTGGGAAAATACCTTCTTGGCCCTTGCAATCATAGACAGGTGGCGTTGTGGGTGCAGGCGTGGTAGTGGTGGTGGTGGTAGTTGTCTTAGCTGATGAAAAAATTCAGAAACCTTTTAATTAATGACAATAGTTCACGTAGACATATGTTCACAACCGAACCATCTCAGGTCGGAAATGGACTATGTGACATCATAAAATGTGACGTCAGCAAGTCTTTTTTAGTACTCCCTTTTTAAACAAGCCATTAGAAAAGTGAAGATCGTTTATCGATTAAAAAATCCACTCCCTCATCACCCTTCAAACGGCCCTTCTGATTAAACCCCGTCTAAAAGATTGAAGAATGACATTTTCATTGAAATGTGTGCTCTCACCTTCCCAGCGGATTCCCGTCCTGCTGTCACACTCATCTCGCAGGTTGAACTTATTGACACAGGTGCCTCGAACCTTACTGAACCATTGTTGGCTGTCAGGACAACTGCGCTCAGTGAATTCCCAGTTAGTACAGATGAAAAAGGAGTCGCATCTGAATGGGAAAATAAGCAAATTCTAACTGTTAATGGAAGTTCGTGTGCGCATACTAGTAGTAGTACAAGTAGGAGTAAATGAAGTGATAGTTTAAGTTTAATCTGACGCCCTCGCGCGCGCGCACATACACACACAGAGAGAGAGAGAGAGAGAGAGAGAGAGAGAGAGAGAGAGAGAGAAAGTTTCGATACACCTACCTTATAGGATGATGATGGAATCCAGTCTTGCCGTCTGGACAGAGGAAGAGCGGCGTGGTGGTTGTGGTAGTTGGGATTGGAGTGGTTGTGGTTGTGGTGGTCGTAGTGGTCGTAGTTCTGAACACAAATGTGTAAGGTGCCCTGGTCGTAGTGGTTGTGGTCGTGTAACCGGCTGGGGATAGATAAACGAAGGGAACTTAAGTGAAAATGAATTACATATATCATTTCAGGTTAATAAAACTAATTGCCAAATGCAAATACTATTTGTTATTTTCAAGTGACCATAGAAATGAGCACAAACACATGCGCATTTGTTAAAAAGGAAACCAAAACTGTAGACACAATTTCCTGTCGGAAACAATGTTCTCTCGTGTAAATATACTTACGCCATGTCACTCTCGCTCCCCAAGGCGTGCATTCCTTCGTAGAGTTTCTGTAAGGCGCACAGCGGAGATCCTTTTCGCTGTAATGGAACCCGCTTGGGCAGACTGTCAGTGAGTATTTCCCGCCAAAACAAAGGAACAGACGAGTGCAGTCAGGGTGAGGGTTGGAACTGAACGCTGCATCCGGGCATTTCCAATCTCTCGGTGCTGTAAAGTTTGAATTACACGTGGTTAAGATGGGAATGGGGAAAGTGTTTTTTGTAAAATGTAAACTACAACAGTACGATTCAGAAAATGATCAAGAAAAAACGCGGAAAAAATACATAATATGTATCTGCCTTCTCTTCTCTCTAACCTTATCCAACATCATTCATATTTGAAACGATATTTTTTCATACACTGTCAAAGTATCAAAAATGCGCAAAACTTCATACTGTATGCACTTCCTGCATGACCAACCCCTTTTCCTATCACCCCATTCTAACCAACCCGCCCCCTTCAACATCCAACCTGACCAGCCACCAAACAATACTCACTCCACGTTATTCTCTTCCCCGAGGATTTGCACTGGGACGGCACGTTGGCCCAGATTGTGCATCTCTTCCTAAACCGGTCAAAATACGGCGTCAGTTTGGGGCAGTGGTATGAACGCACGTGACGGTCGTCCTGGCAATGGTGAAATATGCTACAGTTTCTGTTGTCGGCGTAGAGATCTGTGGGCCAGTCATTGCAGTCGTATCTGAACCCGCTGATCGGGAAGGCGGCTGTGTCTTGGGGATCTGGAAAAAAGTCCAATTGAAATGAGTGGATATTGTTAGTCATCCAGTAGAACAAGTATGATAAACATGAATCACCTCGAGCTCTGATACTGGAGCTTACGTTGGTCAGTTGCTAAATGTAAGGTCCAGTATTAGAGTTATTCATATATATCAGTCCAATTAAAATGATATTCGAGCAAATGTTTATTGAAATTCGAATCATAACGTGCTATGTGATAAATGAATGAATATTTAACTAACGTGAATGTCTGAATCAATGAATGAATTACATGCAAAGCAAATTTGTAACGCTTGCCAAATTCATCGCTTATTTAAAACTTTCCTTTATTCAACTGCAGTTGATATACGTAAATCAGACGCAGTATTTGAATAAAAACTAAACAATGAACAAATGGCACAATTTTTACCGTGTCACCATGTCAAAGGGAAATTGGAATGCAATGCCGCGTGAGAGAGCAGGTGTTTAAATTTATTTCAGCTGCGAAAGGTGAATAACCACATTCTTGTTCTTGTTGAACATGGTTTTCTCCACTTTCGTTGAGCAAATACGCGTGTAAAACAGCGTTGCCAACTCATTCAATTTCCGTGCCCTACGCACGTATAGTCTACCCCTTTTGTTTTGTTTTGTTTTTCGTCATCAAGTGTAATAATTTCGCCAATATCATGGTTAATAACAGAATTACACATTAAGTCACCTTTAATAATTTGAAATAATGTTGTCAAACTGTGGAACTAGTGGTCACTGTGTGGCTTTTATCATAAATACAGAGTTTCCAAACGTGCTGGCTGCCCATTGGCCGAGTCATCACTTTTTGCAGGGGGCGTTTAAGTTGGGCTTAACACTTATATATAGCCATTTCGTGCGAGGAGCAATGTCACCGTAGTTTCAATGAGGTGATTACTATCTTAAAACAAGGAGCATTTATATACACGTTTTCGACTGCTTTAATTGTCATTTAGACTGCCAGTGTTGTCTTTGAAGAGTTTGAGTCATATAGATATATAAATTAGACTTGATGACTGAACTGAACTTAAGAGCATTACTGTTTATAAAAAAGGCTGAGTTGTTAAAGTTTCACTTTTACCTTAACTTATTCATTTCAAAGCCGCTTTCAGACAAGAAGATTAACCTGGAGTGCTAAATTGCGTTATCAACAACCAAACTATTTTAGTAAAATAAAATATTAAAATGTTTAAATTTTAGCAGTAAAGAGACTGCCAATAACCAACTCCGTCGACCGCGTGCAGGGCGCGTGCCTCCTGGGCGTAGGCGGCTTAATAACCAATTTTCATGTTTAGCTGTCCTGTGATGTCATTTAGAACTGAGCCAGTCAGCAAAACTTTTCCTCTATGCAACTCCCCTACACACACACACACGCAGGCACACACGTTAATTAAACAAGCAGTATATGGTTCCTGGTTAGAATAATACCATAATTGTGTTCCAACCTTAACAATTAAAATTACTACATAAGAAATGTATATAAGCCACTTACCGCCTCCTTGAGCATAAGCGCATGTTAGTACTCCTATGAGGATAACGACAACTAGTTCCACTATTATCTGTGTCCGGATCGCCATTGTCAGTCTGAAATAAATGGAGAAAATATTATGAATTCATAATGGATTGACTTCCTGTGGTTTCGAAAGCGCAATACGGTGTGGTCAGGTACACAAAATCATTTTGGATACAATGTTGATCTGGTAAAATTTGGAAATATTGGTAATAATATCTGAAACAATATGTTGGTCTGTTTCAATTCATGATAAATGGACAGTAGTCGATATAAATTAGTTGAACATGTGAACTACGTATACTTGTTTTAACAGTCTATGCGTCACGGCAGTAATTCGTTATGTGTCATCTTTATTACGCTGGCTCTAGTGTCAGACTGAACTAAATTACTAAATTATTCTATCTGACACGCCATTTAACCTTTAAAAAGAAAGTAGCATTCAAAATTTACATTTGCTTAAAGGAGAAGGTGCAAGAATACAAGGAGAGGCTATATGTAACAATGATTTGCAAATATCTGGCATCGAACATAAGCAATACTCTGTTCGCAGAGATTCCTAACTCACGTGTTCCAGTTAAAGGTCAGATCATATATCACGAAGACATCAAAGACATAATAATAATAATAATAATAATAATAATAATAATAATAATAATAAATTTATTATTATTATTATTATTATTATTATTATTATTATTATTATAACTGATGTCATCGCAGGAAAGAAACCACCGGTACCCTGCATGACTTTTGATGATATTCCAAACGATTTTTGTCACGTGGTCCGTTTATTATCTCTCCACTATATAACGTACATATATTTTAATGAGACTCTTTTTTATTCTTTATGTCACTTTATTCGCTAGCACAAACGTTTCATGACTTTCGTTAATAAATCCAAAGGCAGAGGTTAGGTTTACGTGCATTGAATGCACTTTGAAAAAGAAAAACAGGTAGATATGAATCTAATTTACCAACTCCCGCTCTTACGACTTAATCTGTGCACCAAATCATTTCTACCAACGCTAAATATAGAAGGGAGAAACAATTGCGGTGAATGCATTCTTACCCACGTAGCTTTTGAGGAATCAGTTCGACTGCAGTTGTGTTGTAATGTTTTCTTTCAAGGACCACAAAATACAATCTAACTCGTAGCGTCTCATTCGACATTCACAACACGGACATGCTCATACCAAAGGACTGTTTGGAGTCAAATGCATCATTTACGTATCTAAAAACATAAGTCCGTAAAAGGATGTACTTAAATGTTTTGAATGTGAAATTTGATGGAATATCAGAGCAGTATCTTGTATTAGTCATACATAGCTCTTTAACTAATGTCTCATTACGAAACTACATAGAACAAAGAAACATATTCATACATAGAGCACTTGGGGCAAAACTATTGTAACTACATTGCTCACGTACTTTGAAACATGAATAATGTTTTACCACGATAAAAACGTCAAGTATAATTTTTAGTTAGTCGTGCCTAGTTCCAAGCAAACCAACTATCTGTGAACCTTTGAATGGGGTCCTTGTTTTTCTTTGTGAATTTCAAATAGAACATCATCAATAGCCTAATCTTCTACAACATGGAGTAACTTATTCTCAAAGGATGACATCTGTAATTATATGCCCTGTGAAAAGTATTCCACGTTAAACCATGCGCTCAGGCGATATAATTTAGAGGTAAAGGGAGTGATTCATGACCCACTCTTCACTTCAGCTGTCACTTTCGTTATCAAAGTCATGCATCTGAGACCTAAACGTATAATTCTCGCCCGTCAGAATGCGTGATCTTTGGCAGCGGCGGAAGCCATCTTTGATATGCAAGATAGGCCACATGTGCCTGCAGATTTGCTTCTCATGTATAATACGTCATGGAATGTAACATTCTGGCTCTGTCTGTCATCTAACTTGAAAAGTGGATGTCTTTTAATAAACTCACAGCAAATGTCAGGATATTATCGCGAAAACAACAAACGAAAAAAGGCCGCCATTGTTTGCATTTGACCATACTATTAATATTTTCAGATGGGGTGTGCATGGGCCAAACGAATGGTTGATAACATTTCATACTTGTTGACTTTTTGATTTGACATATGAATATGTATTGAATACCAGCATTAGATGGTCTGAAATTCTGTCTTTGCCAAACAAGGAAATACCTCGAAGCATGTACAGACATCGCTATAATCACTGGGGGCGTCTCGATAGTCCGAAGGTTCATTGGTCCGAAGGTTCATTGGTCCGAAAAGTGGTTACATTTTCATCGATTTTTTAATCAAGGGTTCATTGGTCCGAAGGTTCTATAGTGAACATTCGGACCAATGAACCTTCGGACTATCGCTACGGCCCCTAATCACTACGGTACCATCAATCACTGGAGGCACTTCACTTACGAAACGCTTACAGTCAGTAAACCCTCCATGTTGTATTTGCATACCAAAACCCCAGTGTCAACCTAAAAGTCTTATATAGGATTTCCGTTAAAAAATTCACGTAGAACACCCATATAGGCCTAAAACAAAACCTATTAAAACTGTGCAAAGACGCTGCGACCCTAGTTCAAATTGACTTCGATGACAATGCACGATAGTCACTTAAAAGGGGTCAGTCCGTGCCGGGCACATCTTCAAAATAAACGCTTTGTCATCGAAAGCCATTGTTGGTACGACGGCAAACGGAGCCCATTCCACACGTGTAGCTGCCTGCAATGATTTCTGACCCCACTGGCGTTAAATAATATTTATCACTATGGTCTTAAACGTGACTTCCCTTACAACTACATTGTATAAATCTGGAGTGCCGGCTTGTATAGTGATGTGACTTCCACGCACCTCCAAAATGAATGTACCATTGTCAATGCCCGCCATTATGTGCACTTCGGAACACTGCAAAACGGCGCCAAGGACTAATATGGAACGTCTACCCCATCATGAATGTAAAATAAGTTAATTTACAGCACACAGCCCATTGTTCTTTTCGGGTAGGCCTATGTCCTTAAAATGACATATTCAATTTCTGAACCACTACCTTAAACCCTAAACAACATTAAATATCTATTGTTTGTAGACATACAAGTATATCATAACGTCTGCCGGTTTATGTAGCAGGTCCTAGTTATCCAATTACCCAACAGCATTCTTAGCATCCTCGATCCGCCTAACGCGACCAGAAAAAAACATTTTTTAAGTCATCATCGCTTTATTTTTCAATGAGTATCTGTATCGATCAAATGAAGCAGACAAACGATTATATTTTGTTAACGATTGTATAAAAACATGATGTGAATGTCATACTATTCTAACATCTACCTCTCTCAGTTTGCCAAACTTACACATCACAGGTTTTTGACAATTAAAACGCATCTATCGTCTTAATCAAATTTACATTTCTGATGAAAGATATCAGAAAAGCATTACCTATGGTATGATATATTGGTAAGCAACAATTAGAAGAGGAAGAGAAGAAAAAGAAGAAGAATTAATCATCAATGGGAATTTGAAGAATCATCGCACACCCTCGTCATAGTCACGTACTAGCATTTAACATGTTTCCTTCTTGTGAGCTACCATTGTGCCTTATTAAATGACTCAAAACGTCGACGCCCCGAAAAATCATATATCATGTCTCGTCTGTATGATTCTTCCTTTATAACTGTGGAACCCCTCGGCTCATGCAAACTATTTCGTGGCAGTTACTTCAACAAGTACTTGCTTATTCATTGCATCCCAAATCGAAATCTGTTTTGCAATATGAACAGCCATTGTGCAACCTGAAACTACCATTGCTCATGTAGATACGGTGCCTTTTGAAAATTTTTAGTTTAATGACGTTGATCGTAACGAGCTTTGTCAAATGCATGCAAAACATAAAAAACATTGTTAAACTGTATTGTTCTCCTCACACAAGGAAGTACAAAAAATCCCAGGATATTTATGTTTAACCCAGAACCTGAGGTTCACGTGACATACTCCCGAAATTGACAAACCACAATCAATTTTAAAATGTCAATTCCTTACAGGTATAAGACTGTTATATGAAGTGACCGTTTCTGGGACGGTTAATATCAGAAAAACTTCCATTATCGGTCGATCACAGGGTCATATCTGTACCAAGTAATAAAGATTAAAATCCAAGATAGCAAGACACATCAATCAGAAGTAGTTTAATACAGTGCGCCATTGTTTTCGTTTGAATGAGGCCTTTTTGTGTATGTATATATAAACTTTGCTGACCTAAAAGGTTTGGAATGCTACTGCCAGGAAGCAGAATCAACAATGGCGCAATGTCCCTTTTTGTGGCGAAAATAAACTACAGGTCTTGAGTATTCTTTGGGTTTCTGACTCAGATATCTTTATTTGACGTGTTGTTATTGACTTGGTTTCTAGCTTTTGAAAAGAAGCGATAAGTTTTGTTGACGTTATCTAAGGCATATGTAAATTTTTTGGAAACATATTTTATGACAATTTCCGCAATGGTATTATTTTAAGAACTGTTTGTTGTTGAATTTTAAAAAGAAAAGAACATTGTGAAATTAATCAATAAATTGTAAAACAGCTTTCGTGTATTATCGAAATATGAAAACATTGCACATGTACATATACATGTAGCTTTTCTCCATATCCACACAAAACTATATATCACCACATCTTTTTTGTTTCAATGAGAAATGGGTAAACAACCGAAGACAGCGATAATCCCAACACAGTTTTCTATAATTCCGTGACGTGTGTATCAGTACAATATGTAAAACTACCGCTGGCGAGGACAAAAGACACAGTATAGAGATAAACAATTCTGGAAATTCTCACTGAATGACTGTATTATACTCAACAGAAGCTATCCTTCACACTGTTCCCTGTATTTCGACGTGATAGATACATAGTATGCAAATGATTATCAAACAAAACAGCCAATCATGAGCAATTAGGAGATTATAATTAAATGGCCGAGTCTAACATGTACCTAAGAGACAGAGAAACTCAGAGAGCGAAATACTGTCACCTTCTGTCTGTGCTATTGTCATTACAGAGTGGCGTACAATCATGACTTGTTTGACCCACCACTGTGTACTTATTATCTGATTTTATCATCGGACCAGACCGCCCTCCAATCTTTTCGTGTATATACCACCCAAAGTAGACGAGATACAAGGATGCGTAATTCAGGGGAGGAAAAAGACTTTTTTGTTTTGGACCGTTGAAAATCCTCTTGAAATTAAAAGCGGGTGATTTGATATTTAAGATAACTGTGTAAGAGAGTCAGTCTGGATGGAAGACTTAAAGCTAAATATTTGAACCAATTCCTTAATTCATTTACAATTTCATCTAAAGGGAACTTTACTCACTAAACGTAAAACGGAAAAGGTGCATGTGCAACAGCCAACAAACTCTTGTTTAAGTCCGCGAGAAGGGGTAGCGCTTCATGAATAGAAAAGTTATGTACATTTTTACTAATGCACATTGAACTTACATATATGGCGGTCTTGGAAACTCGCGAATTACATTTTCTTCCAAAGACGCAAGCCATATATCTCAACATTAGAATATTCACCATCTGAATATCAAAGTTAAGGTACCATCACGGTTACAATGAGAACAAAACTCTTTCTATGTACATGTCTGACAGCATTGACTCACTTTTGGCACCGTATAAAAGTTCCAATCCATGAGCATTTGATGTAAATTACAATCTTATCAACAGGTTGGAAAAGACTGACGATTGATTGCATAAGCCGTATAAGTGAACATGGAAGTCAAACATTATATGATACAGTTGCTGTTGGTATCGCTGTTTGTTATCCGAAAAACTGCATTGCTGGGCGATAACAATTATTATATCATAAAAGAATGTGAAAAGTCACCTGTTGTGTACCAGACTTGGAGTCACTAGACCAATTTTTCAGTACGTTTTCATGACACCCATACATCAACCGCGAAGTTGACAGTAAAAGAAGTCTGCCTTCATATATACTGTTTTAAAAAACACAAAAAAGGACAAACCTGCTAAAAAGAATCAGTCAATCTCACCTCTTATTCAACTGTGGCTGCTTGCCGGTCCTGTCCGCCTCGCCTCGTCGACAGCACACCTCTGACGACGAAAAGAAAGGGACACATTAAAGTCGTGTGACGAACTAATATCAGTCTCGCGTCTCTGTCGTGAGTTGACTACATTATAACTTAAGTAACAATAAAAACACTCATCGGTCGTCCCATCGCGGTGTGCGGGACGTCACCCATGTGTGAGTGCATTGTTTTAGGGAACGGGCCATGAATATGAATTATATATCTATAGGAGAGGAACGGGAAGACGAAAAGATTTGGACACTAAGTTTCTATACCGGTCTGCATTGTTCATGTATTGCCACAAAAATTCTTCCACCCATGTCTGTAGGACCTGTGTTTTGCCATTAATGCCAGGAATGTGTTTTGTGTATAAAATGAAGAGATTTATAGGAAAGGGGAACTGGACAGATGGCGTCGTGGCCATACATGTATCATTTCTTCTTTTTTTCACGATGGATTTTATATATATGAACAAAAGCTTCTTGAAGATAATATAGGGCGATACGCGCTTGTTGGTACCATCGACTAGCAGAAACTCATGTTTAGTTTCTTATGTTTACTGTTGCCTTACTTTATAAATTGCCCCCAATTATATCTTTATCCTTACTTCACTGATTAGTTTTATTGCAATAGTATATAAACATATATAAGGGCGTTCAGTCTAAGTCTTTTAGTGATTGGTTAGTTTTAACAATTATCAAGTATAATTGTAATACAAGAACGACATCGATTTTTAGTATGTGCGTATTGCAGTTGTTTTAATGTTATTTATTTCAACAATAAAGCGTCTTTCCAAACTCAATACACGACTTATATCAGTGTGATTAAACAGTTCCTCAAAAAGACTCATAAGAACACAAAAAAAAAAAATAAAAATAAAAATAAAAAAAATAACACTATTTTCATTGTCCGCAATTTCCTCGACCAATTACTGGTAATGGTATAAAGTTCCTAAATTGTCCGTCAACGTCTATATAGCTGATTTTGGAGTTTATATCACAAGCGACATNAAAAAAAAAAACAGGGACTCCTGAATGTAAAAATGGATTCATTAACCATTGGTAAGTATGGAAAAATTGTTGTTTACTCCGGGAAAATTCATTTTTTGTCCGAAACGAAAAGTTATTATCCCTTTAAGAGATTTGTGATTAATTTTTTAATATTTGAACAAATCATTTGATTTGCAATGGTAGGATAGATACAAAGAAAACAAAAAAAAGAAGAAATTGAAGCATATTTTTCCTGGTTGATAATTGCTCATGTGAATATTTTATATTTACCGGTAGCTTACCATTGCGTTTAGTGGTGCATTGTATGGGCCTTTCTTGGGAATGTTTTTGCTGGGTTGTTGTATTCCATGGAGTAATTGGAAAGTAAATATCTCTCTCTCTCTCTCTCTCTCTCTCTCTCTCTCTCTCTCTCTCTCTGTGTGTGTGTGTGTGTGTGTGTGTGTGTGTGTGTGTATAGATATCTACTTAACTGCAAATTGAGTATCATAGTAAGCGCAATTTCTTGTTTCACAAATAATGAATTTTACAGAAGAACATTTGAAAGTTGAAACGATGTGGTATCCTATTCTATTTTAGGGAGTTGTTGGTGGCGCGATAGCTGGTGTTATCATCGCTCTGTGGGTGGCCTTTGGGTCATTCACAGTGACAAGACACAATCACTTCCTCCCAACTAACACATCTGGGTGTGACGCCGAGAATGCAACCACAGCCACTAACTTCACAACACCTGTCATTTCTGGCGTACAGCTTTCCCTCCTTAATGCGTCCATGTTTAATGAATCCTTATATGAGACAATCTCTACAGTGGCGTATCGAGAAGATATTGATCCCAATATTGCAATGCATGCCAATCACCAAGGGTATTTTGATTATTTTGATATTATTTCGCTAATAACATGTTTTTTAGGTGTTTACATCACCACATTTTTCCTTGAATTTTTAAAATCCAAACAACTGAGTTTACCGATCTTATCAAGTCAGCCAGCAAGCACTAAGGTTTATGTTACCCTTTCGTTCTGTTGCAGGTCCGCGTTGGAGAAGATTTACAGCATATCATACTGGTGGTACACATGGCTAGGGCTGATAATTACGGTCTTTGTCGGAGTCATCGTCAGTTTTGCGACAGGTGAGACGCTACAAGCGTTTATTTTCTCTCTCTCATGCACATGCATAGCAAAATTCTTATGGCTAATATGGAAATATGTTCATTACAAAAGACAGTTGTCTGGAGGTACAGATGGTTCCTCGCCTATTGCAGAAGTAGACGATGTTGACCTCTCCAGAGATTCTACCGCAGTGGTCACTTGGCCTTGTGACCTGCAAAATTCCTCGCAAGGAACCTTTTATGTTGACAGTGCAGTTTTTTTTTTTACCTAGACATACACTTTTTACTGAAGAACTCTGAAAAACGAATATTAAAACGGATGTTACTTACTTGCATGTTCATTGACCGCGTGTGATAATCTTGTTCTTTTTTTTTTTTTCATTTTCTGCATTTCCAGGATATACGCCACCTAAAGAGATAGATAGAAAATATATCCTCCCGGCAATTGCCCAGATACCTTGTTTTGGAGAGGACGAAAAAGATTTTGCTGTAGAAAATGCCCCACTAAGGGTAAGTACGAGGTTAACCATTCAGCAAATTATTGGACAGTTTCCATAAAAGAATCTCGCGGCCATTTTGAAAATCCTTAAAAGCAGTCTCTGTGGCAAATTTACTCTTGAGTGCAGTGTTTGAAAATGAATGAATAACTTCTTCAATTTTTGATTCGTCCAAATGAAATATAGTCTGCAATTTAGGAGAATTTATCTCCGTTGCTTTATGTTTTTTCTTTTCTTCCCTAGGCTTTAAACCACAATGATGACGACAGCGATAAGGAGAAAGAGGAAACAATTGAAAATCTCCGAGATGACTATAGCAAATAAAGATTTTTTAAAGTATATTTGTTCTCCATGTGGAATAAAGGTGTCGTAAAGTACATATCAGCTATTTATCAGGCAATACAGCCTAAAATAGACGTGCGTTATCATGACTTTGGGTTATCAAGTATGTACACAGAGCCGTTCAAACTTGTTGTATTTTAATTAACAGCTCCGTAAATTACATGTCGGATAATACATGATAGGGGTATACGGAATAAGGTAAAACAATGGGGCCGTCTAACCCGCAGCTTTGGGGTTATATCGGATCTAAAATCGTAATGTGATTTTCTATTTCTGCAGCACGGAGCTGTTCAATATGGTAATGGAAATTGTAACTTAGCCAGTCTAATCTATAGGCCTGCGCACACTCTAAGCTTTGAACTTAGCTACTGACGAAGCCATTGTTTCAGACAATGCGCTTGCCTAAAACATCAGACACATTTGATTTGTCTTGAGTTCGCTCAGGCGAAAAACTAAACTGAACGAAAAAAAATCCCACTGTCAGTCTAATATTTGAATAGGTATTAGGTATAATTAATAACAGAATATTCTTCTGACAACATTTCTAACATGTTAGTGTATGTTCTTGCATTGTAATGTATATCATCATATCATTGAGGAGAAAATTCCTTAAAACTGATTAGTTCCGTATCAATTCTGCTTAAGTTAAAATCTTATATTATTTAAAAGAAAAGCTGTTTACTGAATGCTTAGATAATTTGAAACAAGTTCCCCCCATCCCGGGATGCCAGGAGTGGTCCGGACATACAATCTAGAGAGTTATCCTTTTATAAATTTAATGCAAATTCCGGATGGGCTATGTCAACCGTCTGCCTCAAGCTAGCAACGGACTAACGGCGATAAGAAATTAAAATATATATTAACAAAAATTTATAAGGTGGGGTTGCGACCTCTACAAGGTTTCAATAGAGGTCCTTCGAACGCTTTATATTCTCAATTAAATTATCACTGGGAGGTGCAATGTATCTCCTTTAGTTCACGCGCTACCATGACAACGGTGGGAAAACACGTGCCTCTTCTTCCTGGCAGACAACCCTGCTCGACATTACAAACTGAGAGCGATCGGTTGGTAGCCGGCTGGTCGCTAAGCTGATAAGGTTGTTTTGTCGAGATGTTGTGGTGTTGTCATTGAAACAATGATAAAAAGGAACGTGATGCCAGAGTTGACTGATACACATACTATTCAGTTCAATCTAGCAGTGAGTGGGGAGAAGAACGCAGTTGGTGAGTGTCTTTTTGTTTTACTAGTTACTAAATGGATTTTAAGTGTCCATTTTAATTTTTTTTCTTTAAAAAATGGAACAGGTTACAGGGATTGTTTTATCGTATTTACGCTGAAAAAATTCAACGCGCAATAATTCTTGTCAAAATTTTAATCTTGTACCCGACGTAAGTAAAATAACATAGAATAGGATGAAGACAAATGCACCATTGGAGCTTTTTATTTAGTAGATCTGTTACTATCTTCAAAATATCTACACTTGTAGTGCATCCAAGGCTTCATTTCTGATTTCCAAAAATACACAAACATATGTTTGCTAATTCTGAAGATAATTAGTGCCCCTTTTTAGCTTTAAATATCGAGATAAATTTATATACCGATTGATACAATAACAAATTACCTTCTTATATTTTTGGCAATGGCAAATGTTAGCTGAAGGAAAGGTCTTTTTATGGGGGTATTTTTTACCCAATCTTTGTCTTATCTATCAATGTTTAAAGAGAAACTTCTACACAGTCTTGGCAGTGTTGTTAATAAAAAAAACTGTGTCAGACCTTTAAGCTGTATACTTCTTCTAGTACAACCTTTAATTATACCTTGTATGTGTGTGGGCACTATACCACGAGACTTCAGTCTGATTAAAATATTTTTTTCAAACCATAGTCACTTGATATCTAACACCTTGTTTCGTATACCTTCTCTAGCTTGGTAAGAAAAAATAAGGGATAGGCCCGTACAGGAAACGCCATTCAGATTTAACAGATCAGTGACTGGAATTCTCCGTAATCGACCTTTCAATTTCACCGTTTGGCAATAAGGCGGTATTCCAGGACGCTCGGTTTCGGAGAAATCTATCATAAAGGAACTCCTTGTTTTGTTACAATTGTGTAGACACACTTTGTTTCTACCACGGATTTGATTAAATTTCTTGTGATAGATTTGGTGTCATTGCATATAGATTAATGTTATGACGCACTTGACTCACCAGATAAGATCCTTCAAATCCTGATTTAAAGCACAAGATTGGGACGGGTTTGAGTACAGATGGATAACGCATCTCACACCAATATTTTCGTATCCAAAATTTCGTTCACAGTTTGCATTAATTTATATGCTCAAATTGCAAATGTTTGTAAACAATTGAATGTCACTTAGTTACAGCAATGAATATTACATGAGGGCGAATCAGAAGCCTACATGCTTAATCTACATGACACATAAACCAATTGTAATGAATATCTTTTCTGTGGTTGTCATGATGCTCTTTAAAAATTATTTTCATACTCTGACTTATTATTTTCATTAGTCTGTAGTTTATTCGGATTAATGTTGTGATTCAGGTATAGAAATATAAAGACGAAAACCCTGACAAGTGACACCCTGACAAGTGAAACCAAGGCAACCCAGCTTTACCATGACACAACAATATTCCAGCATGTTATTTTGGATTTGTTTATGTATGTTCATGATATCGTCTTATGATCTTGTTGCTTTAATAACATATATAAAATGACTATCATATATTGTAATTGCCTAATTAAATATTTGAATATTCAGCGGTTATGAAAAGGGATATTTTTATACAGTTGTACATGCGTATATTAAGAGAATATTTGGACATCCCTAAAACTTGTGAAAATTATATTTTTGTTCAGTGTGTGTGTTCAAGAAATATTAAGACATCGTTTAAACTTCCTATGATAAGTTTGTCTTTCATATTTTCAGTTGTAGCCTGTTGCAACGTGCTCGGAAATAGTACCACAATAGATACATCTGCAACGACAGGTAGAATAAAAGTGTTATTAACATGAACTTTTGTGTTGCAAAGGAGATTTGGTTCTTTCAACCTTTGGCTTATTTATTTATTTATTTATTTATTTATTTATTTATTTATTTATTTTTCGTTCCTTAGAAATACAATGATTTATTTTCGCAACAAACATTTTTATATCAAAGATCACTTTACCCATTCTGGCCGTATTTTAAAATAGTCATTTAGGCCAAGTCATCACTGTCTTAAAACGCACCATGTTGCCCTAGACGTAAGAAAAATAAGTGATATATTTATGTCAGATTTTTACATCGGGACGCATATGTTGACTGTCCATATTTTTTACATAGTTTGGGAAAAGGGCTTAATTTTCATAAAGAATTGTCTTTATATTGCAAGAAAGATTTAAATACACAGCTTGACTCTTGACGCTTTGACTCTGCTATACCTCACTATCTCGTGTTGTTTACAGCATCGTCTGCACCATCAACTACTCCTCCTCTGGGTACTGTTACAACGAACTCTGGTGGCGGCGGCGGCAGCAGCAGCGTTTCCTCTGGCGGAGCCACGTCAGTTGTCTCAAACACTGCTTCCGGTACAGCGGCGAGTGCTAGCGCTTCCAGTACCACATCAAGCTCAGGCGCCACAACTCCGGCAGCAAAGGTAAGCAGTTAATTATGTAAGGGCTGTGAACATCTAGCAGTCATCCACATATGTAGGTGCCTTTTTGCCGATGTTCGTTCAATAACTTTAGCATGTTGCCCTAAGTACATAAATGATGTGCAAAAATGCCATGTCCGAATTCGGCCATTTACTAGTGTTCTTTGAGATAATTTCAAAATCAATTTACCAAATATATATTTATTTCTATCTACGATCAATCATGTCGTGAGATATTTCAGGAATATTTCTTCTTAGGCTTCCGAAATATAGTTATTTTTTCTCTTCTGTTGGTGACCAACATACGCTTCCTCGGCTAGATGGCCAACAATATGTTGATTAACTGATAAAATTTTACTATTTTATTTATTTATTTATTATCGGTGTGTATTGGAAGTTAAATTTTCTATATTGTTCTTCCTTACAGGTAGTCAATTGTATAAACGGAACCAAAACTGGTTGGAGTAAGACACAGAATGCCTCTAGCTCTTGTCAGTCCTCCACTTGTTGGGTGAGTATAATGGATCAGCTGTATTTAACACGGGAAAAATGAGCCATTTGCTTTATGCATATTAATTTTACTGAGTGTGTCTTGTGAAGTCGAAAATGGCAAGAGATGATCGACCAAAATTAAAAACATCTTATCAATAAAGATAGGTCTACACTTTATTTTAAAGATGCGGATAAAGATATGTTTTTTTTTTAGGATTGACATGTGTTTCCATTTTTTAGGTATGTCAACAGTGGATGATTTAAGAAGTGAATTCTTTGGAAAGTACTTTAAGGCTGAATGGTGCTATCCACATTGGCATCATTCAGTTACTACATTTAAGCTAGAATTAATGCCGCGTGTGTCTTTTTTTATAGGTGTTGGCAACCTATGCAGACAAAGAAGTCACCCAAATCAAGTTGAGTTGCGCCCCGAAAGAACAAGGCACGAAGTGTGACAAGGATGAATGTAAATATGCAAATGATTCTTGTGAATGTTGCTGCAGCACTGATAGCTGTAATAATGAAAACTTCGACGAGAAGTGCGAGGGAGCTCGTGCCAGCAGTAGAGGGGTGCGCCTGTCACCACCATGGCTGGGCTTGGTGACACTTGTACTCGTGATGATGAAGACATTGTAGGGTTGCACTGATTAGTAGATATTTACAATTTGTAAGAACTATACGAGTGATAATTGTAAAATGGAACTCAGAAACTGTATTTTATCGTCTTGTTTATAAAGTATCACTGTGATTATGGATTTGACGCCAAAAGAGAAAGCGAGGTGACCACAACTGATCATTTTTATATATCAGCGTAACACTAAAAAGTACATAATCGAAGTTTTTTCAAAGCGTTGCAGGCGGATTCAGTGAACTTGAGCTGTCAACACGAGTAGGTGTATTTTTGCGTGTGGATCTTTCCAACATGGACGTCACTGTGCCTGATGTGCCTAAATGAAAGTCACCTGTTCAGGAAGAAAACGTTTTGATATATATCCATTAATCATATCACCGGAAGCATTTCGTTTTTCTGACCAAACTTTACAATGCAGGAATTTGAAATCGTGTAAGTGGCGCGTTGTGTCACTGTTTTTTCTTTGGTGATTGTTTAAAGATGTTTTTGTCATGTTTTCTATGATTGAACTAGGTCACTGGATCAAGGTCACGAATGAAGGTCACTACATTTACGTTCATTATTGTTGTAAATATAGCTATTGTAAAAAATTTTAACGATCTGTTCAACAGAAAAATATAATTTTGATACTTTTGCTATTTAAATGTTTATGATGTTTTTGTATTTCATATGTGAAACATGTCATTTAAAATCTTTATTAAATGTAATATTTAGCTCTTAAATCGTAAGGCGCAGTAAGGCCTTTAATGGAATGCGCCAAATACAAATAAATTATTATTATAATAATTATTGTTAATGTTGAAAATGAATAAAAATCAATAGAATAAAATATCTTAAAGTCAGTTCCTGTTTTGTGATTACAATTTAATAAAAAAAATAATAAAACTAAATTAAAATGAAATAATTCCTGAAAATCTATTTTTGCTGTTAAGCAAAAGAATGAAGCAAGTATATAATAGTTTGAAAGAAAGGATGTTACGACCAATGTGTATTGATATACTTTTAGCAACCCCACTAAAAGAAGTACCGAGTACGTGCATAAGAGAGTGAATCAAGTGGAAAGTGGAAAGCTAAATAAAATGGTCATTTAAGATGCATGGACGCGTTTTTAATACGAAGTTTTATATGAAACATAAAAATATATCAACAATAACCCTACTACAAAAAAGATTAAACATGTTAACATTGAACCCTTGGCTTTTGCAAAACTAGATATCTCTTCAGGGTCCAAAACAAAGCAGAGAAGAATCACGAAGCAACCGCGGCCATATCAGTCGCAACGGCGTCGGTAGCGAAAGTGTTTTCTATACACATTTCTATGTTTCTTGGTAGACAATTTCAGCTGTTCTCGTAGTCTATACGTGATTGGTGCACACCGCGTTCGTCTTTACGCTGATAAGCTTGTTTTATCAGGAAGTCTGGGTATTGCCTATAAACGAATGATTACTAAATGTATTTTTGTCACATAAATTTAGAAACTTTATTTTCCACGCCATTTGGTGATCAAAACCGAAATCTTAGACATTAGGTGAGAGACTCTTTCTTGTTCGATTTGAGTTAACTTCCTACGTTTATTAATCAATTAAACTGATGTAATTATGTCTCATTGACCATGAAAGGTACAATTATTTTGAAATATTTTGATGAAAAAAAAATTAATTTTGTGGAAAAAAAAATAGAAAAAGTACTTGTGGATCCAAGAATTATAACGCCAAGTACATGTAACAATGTTCATAGTAGCAAAATCCTGTATAAGTTGTCATAAAATATTTCTTTACTATGTATCTAGATTTGATGTATGTCTTGTAGACATTGGTTTAGATTTTTATTCTCAAAGATGATAAAACATTTACTCCTAGTTTCTTATTGGTCCAAAACCAATATGGAAGTGATAGCTTTGCATATTAAAACTTATATATGGTACAAGTATATGATAATAAATATAACAGTGAAATTTGATCTGACCTTTTATCTCCTAAATCCATCTGATAAATATCATAGTTGGTATGCTGTATCACTTTTTTGGTGCCTTTGTTGCGAAGCAAGATGCCATTAATTGTTTGGATAACTGGTTCTATATTGACTAGAGATTATGGTGTCCGGAGCATTTTACCCTTTCTTGACTATTGAAATTAATATATTAAAATATATATTTTCCTTTACTTTATTATTTATTTTTTTTTTTGGAAGTAAGTTTTCTATATTGTCATTTTCACAGGTCAGTTGTCCAGCAGGAACAACAGCAGGTGGCTGGATAGGAACACAGAATGTCTTTGACTCTTGTCAATACTCCACTCTTTGAGTCAATATATTTTGAGCCAGCCACTTGACTCTCACATATGCAATATATTATTCTTATAAGAATACCTTATCAATTTTTTGTTACAAATGTGTATTTGCACTTTGTTTCTACAACGAATTTGATTTACAGTTTAAAAATTATCTTAATTGATTGATTTGGTGCCATTGCTTATACATTAATGCAATGACACAATAGTGGTTTTGAGTTTAAGGCTTTGAGGGATTTGATAACAGATGGATAACATTTTCTTATCCAAAATTCCGTTCACAGTTTGCATTGTATTTTGGCTCTCAAATTAAAAAAAGGTTGGTAATCAATTGGATGTTACTTAGTTACAGCAATAAGTATTACAAGAGAACGAATAAGAATCCGACATGTTTAATGCACATGACACTCGTCTGTTATAAATTTTAGTTTATTTAGTCTTGGAGAAATACAGGTGGAGAAATACAGGAAGGCGGTACCGACACGAAGGCCACACAGCTTTATCATGGCACAGCAAATTTCCAGCATATTTTGCTGTTATTTAGGTACGTATATACTGTATTGCTAGCTCATGATAATGTTGATCTCATTATATGTTGGAATGTTTTCAAATGTTTTTTCACTGAGTGTGAAAATATTCGAGTAATTAGCACATAAGATCTTTCGATCAGTTTGTTGTTTAAAGATGTTTAGCCTTCATTGGAAACTTGATATTTAAAGTTTGTTTTTATTTTCATTTCCAGTTTTAACCTGTTATAAAGTGCTCGCAACACCTTATTTTCCACCTACAACCATAACACCAACAAGTAAGGCAAAATGTTGTGAACATCAACTTTAAACTAGCAAAGAAAGTAGGATAACACTAAAAACTCTATTTTAGCACAAAAAGTTCAAGGATATAACATAACGTGTGAAAAAAATCGCTTATTAGTTTATTAGTCTGCTCGCTTACGAGTTTGTGCATTTGTGGTTAAATTTTTGTCTTGCGATAAAAGTAACAATTTTACAGATTTTTGTTTCAATTTTTTTGAAGATTGGTAATAGGGCCAGGACGAACTGATTTGATTTTCATAAGGAATAAATTATGATTGGCAATATTTTTTAATTTTAAACTCCCATTTTGAGTGTGAAGAGGGAGTTCGCGGTTTAATGATGTGTTTAACACAATTAAATTGATAACACTGTCACAAAGACCATTAGTAATCTGTTGGTTTAACAAAGAAATGAGTTTGTAATTACGTTTTGTAGTTTTAGGCAATGAACTTTTTAAGTGGAGGAATGAGTTTCTAATAAATAGAGCCGTTTTGTACTTTAAGACAATTAACAAATGCTCATAAATATTGTTTGTGGTACTTTGACTTGGAGTGCATTCAGAAAAGATGATCTGCAGTCTAACCGATCCAGTTAAAAAGCGATGGCGCTAATTCTCTGATGGTCTCCCCACCTCCACACACGCCGTTGCTGTACCCACTACCAGGGTGGCTGATTATATAGGGAAAATGAGAAAAGCCAGAGATAGTAAAATGACCATCTATTTACAGACTTGATATTTAATATGAAATATTTCAGTTTCAAAGGTTTGTCTAGGTAAAAATGCGTTCTTAATTGGGTAGTGTTGGCTTTGGCGAAGCATGGTTCTGTTAAAAAAGTAGCCATACATGTATGTCGGCAACTACTGCATAGATGAAATCCAATTAATTAACTGATGTCACATTGACATCAAAGGGATAATTAAAAGTTATAGTTATTAAAACACGATTTTTATCCTTATTTTCATTTATCAGTCAGCAAAATAGGAAAAAACTGATGATGTAAAGATATATCTGTGAATATCCTGTGAAATCAATCTCTGACCCTGGTAGAGGGTGCTGTTGCTGCGTGAGCGTGCCAGACAGACGTGCTGGAGCGCGCCAGGCTGATTACATTGACTGCACCTTAGCCTAGGTCCCAACCGAACGCACGGGCTGCTACGTGTGGTCTACGGCCAAAAAAATGGAGAAAACGTGGGAGTTCATGCGTGAGGAGCACGTCCATCGTCCGACTTTTGGAGGCCGCAAACAGCACGTAGAAACTTTTCGACATGATCAAGAGCCGCTACGTGCGTTCTAGCTTCCCCTAGCCGGCCGCAAGGAACCTAAAAAACCGTGCGTCCAAAACGTAGTTGGGACCTAAGCTTTAGCGAGAATCCCTGCTGAGATCGATTGATCCTGCTAGTACGATAAGATTACGGGAACGCAGTTTAAGACTTAACTGTCAAGTTAAGAGCCCAAATTTCCAGCACTCTCTTATCCCTTTGTTTTACACAAAAAAGTACAACTCTGGTGGCTAAATTTATATTTGGTCGATCTTTTATATTATATATTTCGTTAGCAATTTTATATCTCTGTCAGTTTATTTGTTTGTGAATAATTTTTTGTCCTGTGATAAAGTCGAAAATTTTAGAGATTTTGTTTTGTAGAATGGGAATTGGCCCAGTATGAAATCTATTGATTTTCAATTTTCAATGCCCATGTTAATTTCGTAGTTTTGAAATAAACATGAACAGTGCCAATCGGCAATTTAAGAAAAAATCTGAATTTTTTTATAGAAATTTACGGTGTAACAACATCAAATTGCACGAAGTGAATCTAGGTCATGACTTCTTACAACTAACAAAGTTTAATCCGGAGAGATATAGGCCTACTTTTCCTCTATAGAAAATTCAAAATTTTGAAATATGTGCGAGAAATTCCATTGACATTCTTTAATTCCGACTTTTTTTTACCAATTTTAGATGTTACCACCCCAAATTGCAATTTAAACAAATATCAAGTAATTGCGTCTAACCCTTTCACTTCTAGCGCTAAACGTTTAGAAAAAGAGATCCTCTTGCTAGGCGTATTATGAATAGTGCCCTAGATCCTTTGAAAATATAGTTCAAGACAAGTTAAACTTTTCTACACTGACACAACTATTAACTGCCCGTTCTTTATGCATGTTTTGTTCGTTTAAGTTACTTTATGCATGGCTTAAAGCGTTCGTTTATAATAAGGATTGCTTTTTATATTTCAAGAAATCATGGATATGGACTTAGATACAGAACTTGTTCTTTGACAATGTGACACTTAACGCCTCCCTGTTGTGGTTTCTAGCAAGACCGCCAGAGCCTTCACCAACACCTACTCCAGTTATAACTCCACTGTCCTCTGTCACTGTTTCTACTACTACAGCGCCCCCTATCAAAGCCACTGTTAATTCCACTGCCGGCGGTGATGGATCACAGGCCACTGTCAAAACCACTGCATCCGGTACTGCCGCTTCCGTTATCACTTCAGACACTTCATTAACACCGGCAGCCAAGGTAAGTAGTTAAGAGTCGTGAACATCTGGACGCTAGGTAAATTTGCATCTAACAACCTGAAGATTTTAGTTTAATCATTTTCGTAACATTAATTGCCTTTAGTAATAAAAAAAAAAAGGTCGAAATTTTTATCCATTTTAACTCGTGATCTCTTGAAAAACTGCATACTATTTTTTTCTTTGCGGGGGATATTTATTCCCAGACTACCGATACACGGTTATTTTCTCTTTTCCAGTTCCACTTTGACCGATATATGCTAGACAGTGGATGTGGTTTTAAAACTAACCATTTTCATCAATTTATTTATCAATTTATTCATCATTATAATTATCATCATTTATTTGTCAAATTGTTAATTCCATAATGTTCCTTCTTAAAGGTCACTTGTATAAACGGAACCACAACTGATTGGAGTGGGACACAGAATGTCTCTGGCTCTTGTCAATCCTCCACTTGTTGGGTGAGTATATTTGATCAGCACTGTAGCCTACGGCAAGAAAAAATTCAGTCGGCAGTACGCGTCATTGACCCATTTACCTTATATACAAGTACTGTAAGTAAATATAACGTGCGATGACTAGAGTTTGTAAAATCAAGACATGCGGAGAAAGGACAGACCAAATTTCAAAACAATAATAGGCCCTATCACAGAAGATATGTTGAATATCGGACTGTCGTTTCCATTTCAAGGGCCACTGAAAACAGTGAATATTCGAGGAAGTGTTTCACGGCTGAATGATGCATTCTGTTTTGGAGTCATTCAGTTTTTCAGACTAAAACTTAAACCGTAATACCCCACGCATCCCTTTTTATAGGTGTTGGCAACCTACGTAGATGACGATGTGACCGAAATCAAGTTGAGTTGCGCCTCGAAAGTGGAAACCTCGACGTGTAACAAGGGTGAATGTAAATATGCAAGCGGTTCCTGTGAATGTTGCTGCAGCACTGACAGATGTAATAACGACAACTTCGAAGATAAGTGTGCTGGAGCTCGTGCCAGCAGTAGAGGGGTGCGCCTGTCACCACCATGGCTGGGCTTGGTGATACTTGTACTCATGATGATGAAGACATTGTAGGAATGCTCTGACTAGTATATATTTACAATTTGCAAGAACTAAACAAGTAATAATTGTAAAATGGAACTTAAAAACTGTTTTTATCGTCTTCTTTATCAACAAACGCTGTGATTATGGATTTTACTGAAAAATTATTTTTTACATATCAGCGTAATACTAAAAAGTACATAATCGAAGTTTTCTAAAAGCGTTGCATGCGGATTCAGTGAACTTGAGCTGTTAGTACGAGTGTATTTTTGCGTGTGAATCTTTCCAACATGGACGTCACTGTGCCTGATGTGCCTAAATGAAAGTCACCTGTTCAAGAGGAAAACGTTTTGATGGATATTCCTTAAATACTTCACCGAAAGCATTTCGTTTTTCTGAACAAAGTTTACATTGCAAAAATTTGAAATCGTGTAAGTGGCGTGTTGTGTCACTGTATTTTCTTTGGTGATTGTTTAAAGATGTTTTAGTCATGTTTTCTATGATTGAACTAGGTCACTGGATCAAGGTCACGAATGAAGGTCACAATAATAATAATTATTAATATTGAAAATGAATATATCTTCATAAAGTCAGTTTCAGTTTTTGCGAATGCAAGTTTATTAAAAAATATTACAACTAAATTATATATATATATATATATATATATATATATATATATATATATATATATATATATACAGACTTGACATTTAATATGGAATATTTCAGTTTCGAAGGTATACCTAGGTAAAAATAAGTTCTTTTTTAAAAAAAATCTGATCTCATATAAGATTTGTGAATGTAAAAGTGTGCAGTCAGGTGTGTCACTACCAATTAACTGACTTTCATGCCTATTGCTCTGCTACATTATGTAATGTGCAGTGATTTAATTGGGTAGTGTTCCTTTGGGCTGATCAAAGCTTGGCTTAGGCAAAGCTTGGTTCTGTCAAAAAAGTATCCATATTTCGGCAACTACTGCATAGAAAAATTTGAAATTTTGCATGCAAGCGGTCAGTTTTGCAGTGCGTAAGATGAGTCAAGTAGTGCATTACACATGTGTTAATCTAAGGCAGAATGGCGCGAAAAAGACAGACATAACCAGACAGATCATAGCGCCAAACGGAACGGTCCCCACAGTTTTATAGAGTAATGCCCAGACTGATGTGCCTACACAGAGGACACCCCCAATGTATCACAATTTTACCTACAGGGTACAGGACCAACTGTCTTTCGGGATACGCTGCTGCAACTAAACAAAAAACACTTAGTCCGATCAGAACGAGGGGTAAATTGCCACTAAAATGCGTTTTTTAAAGCCCTTAGCGAACACCAAACTGGTTTTACCAGGTAAGAACACCAAATGACCTCCGAGGTACCCACTGTATACAGCAAAACATCGTCGTCTGTTTCTCTAATGAATTGGGGGCCATGAACGATTCTGGGTAGAACAATGAAACTGCGTGGCTTTCTTTATTGAGGTCAGATCTCACCTGTACCGCCCAATTAGTCAAAACAGAGTTTACAGATATCCAGAAGAGGCCTACGACGAAGCATATGCCGGGTCTAAAGTGACAAGGGTGATTGACAGCGCCAGTATTTGGAGTAGATTCCACATTGGTGCCAAAACACCAATGGTAGTCATCGACGAAAACCTGAACCAGATCAAATAAAGGAATAATCTCGGAACCACTTGTCTATCATTTGATAGGGGGCACCTTAGGAACAATTCTAGGTTGCACGATGAGGTTGCAGGTTCACACAGAACACTTTTAATAGTAGATAACTTACAGAACCAAGGGAATGAGTAGCTACCCTGGTCATCAAAATCGCCACATTTGAACCACATACACAATGTTTCGGTAGACCATTACTCACCAATCAACTGCCTACATGTCCTACAACAAAACTGGACCAGATTGGACAATTTTAGACCGTTGCCTGGAATGCTATTCCAGATTGAACTCTAAAAA
>NW_019773842.1:0-11437 GCF_001039355.2 Lingula anatina | reverse complement strand
CGAGTACATGTCCAAGAGAAAGGAACAAATGAAAAGCTAAATTAAATACTCATTTAAGATGCATGCACGCGTTTTAAGTACGAAGTTTTATGTGGAACATTTAAAAATCTATCATCAATAACCCTACTTCAAAAATTGAACTTGTGGCTTTTGCAAAACTAGATATCTCTTTATGGTCCAAAACAAAGCAGAGAAGAATCACGCAGCACCCGCGGCCATATCAGTCGCAGCGGCGGCGGCAGCGAAAGTGTTTTCCATACACATTTCTTTGTTTCTTGGTAAACAATTTCAGCTGTTCCCGTAGTCTGTACGTGATTGGTTCACACCGCGTTCGTCTCCACGCTGATAAACTTGTTTTATCAGGATGTTTTGGTGTTGCCTATAAACAAATGATGACTAAATGCATTTTTGTCACAAGAATTTAGAAACTTTACTTTCCACGCCACTTGGTGATCAAAACCGAAATATTAGGCATCAGGTGAGTGCGATCGACTTATTTTTATTTATTTTAATTTTACCAACCGCAGTTATTTATCGATTAAATTGGTGTAATTACATGTCTTTGTCTTTGCCCACGAAAAGCACACTAATTTTGACATATTTCAATAGAAAATTTTATGGTACCACTTAATGTCAAAAAATTCAGAATTGGGTTTGTGAATCTAAGATACATACGCTCAGTAATGATGTTTATAGTAGCAAAAACCTACACAATTTGTTGTAAAATATTTCTTGACTATGTATCTAGACTTGATTTATCTCTTGTAGATATTGATTTATGTTTCTATTCTTAAACATTTAAACGGAGTTTAACTTTTTCCTGTTTAAAACCATTAAAATGGAAGTGGTTGTTTCTTATATTAAGACTTATACACGGTACAAGTATATGATACTAAATATAACAGTGCAATCCAACCTTATATCTGATAAATCAATCTGATAAATATCAGAGTTGATTTGAGAGTCATTTCTTTACGCAGTATCACTTTGCTGATGCCTTAGTTGCGAAGCAAGATGCGATTGTTGAATGACTGACCTGAGATTTACGGGATTATAAAGCTAAACACTGGTTTACGGTGGCTGGAGTGAAATCATACTTAATACATGTGGTAACCCAAGCATTTGGTTTGTGTTTGTTGATACAAAACTAGACTACCGGTGAGTAGGTAGGAGATAGCAGCATGTGTATACAACATGCCAAATATTCGCGGAGACCACAGAATGGAACTCACCTTACTTTTTTCATTTACATATATATATTTTCATATTTGTTATTTTGTTGTATTTTAGCTGTTTGAACTCAAAATTTGTCCCGAGTCAAGATCCTCAGAAAGACCAAATCCTTGGAGGTGATATACTGATAAGATACTGATCATGGCAAGACATCGTTCAGTGACCTTGTTTTGTTTAGGTGAGTGGACACTTGGTACAGGGGGAATTTTCGTCAAATTAAATTGAAATCTAGTGACAGTATGATCATGAAACGTTATAGAGGGATAATTCAAATGCTATTCTTTAGAAGTGAATTTTGTTTTTAATATTTAAAACAAAGCATTGACAAATCGGCTTTACTAAATTATTTTCTAGTGCATGTAGAAGACAATAAATAAATAAATAAATAAATAAATAAATAAATAAACAGTATATATATATATATGATGAAAAAGATAAAAATATAAAATTGTAAAGATGATTTTTCTGTTTTTAGTATTAGCATGTGTTAGCGTCTTCAGCCAGAGTGCTTCCAGTTCCACCACTGCGATATCAACAGTCGGTAAGTCTTACAAAATTATTTTAGCCAATGTAGTATAGGGGCAGGGGACTGGTGAATTTTACAATACAGGGGGTCCAATACCTTATATTTGGCATACATTAAATTGGCAAAAAAGCTTTTTATCGCGTTATTTTAATCATTTAAAGGGATAACAACTCTTTCTATAAGATCATTGTTGATCATAAAAAATTAAAATAAATAAATAAATAAATAAATAAATAACAATTTTTTGTTTAAAAACAGGGACTAACTTCGTATGTTGGAACGGATTCTTTAACTATTGATAAGTATGGGAAATCGTCGTTTACCCATGGGAAATTCATTTTTTGGCCCCAGTGAACGGTTGTTATCCCTTTATAATGTTGAATAATATTACCATAAAAACGAGCACTTTAAAAGCAAATAAGACAGTGTGAGACAGTGATATATAATACGTCATACTCTCACCAAGTAAAATTTTACTTTGAAAACTGGCATGGTTGACCAGCTTTAATCCAGCGATTAGTTTGACATTTTTGTAAGATATCTTTGAAAGATATGAACTATTACGAAGCATTATTTTGCCTTTTTTCCGATTAAACCAGTAGTAAACCATTTAGATAAAAATATAAATAAAATTTGCCGGTTCGATTCGTCCCCGGTTGTACATGTATTAATAAGGGGGTCGTTTGATTTTAAAAAACCTAATTACTGGTTTCTCAATTTTGATGTAACAGCCACAACTTCGGCTAATGGATCAGTTATAGCAGGAGGGCCAACGGTCCCGGGAGTCAACACTACTTCAACTGTCCCCACACCGAGTGTCTCGCCAACTTCAGCGACGTCTTCCTTGAACCTGGGCCTCTTACAACCTGGCCTGTGGCTGGCCATATTGGTTGCAAACTATTTCAAGCATGGAAATAGATTTGATAATCTCGGATAACCGACTGCATATGAAGAATCCATGTAAGATTACGACCGTAGGAGAAATACACTGTAATGTGTATGACACTTTTCTTCAATTATTTTATGAGTGTATTTTTATACTTAGTAAAGAATGGATAAATTAACTGTCATATACTGTTAAGTAAATATCTTGTTAATTTTAAACTATGTAAATTATTGAACATAAAACAGAACATTGTTCGTTAACCTTAATTTTCTATATTGATGATTTAAGTTAATGTTGATGTATACAGTTGTCTTTTCAAGACAGAAAGATGTGACCAGACGTGACAAAAGAAAAGATGAATAGTGAGCTCTGTGTCAAAACCACATGTAGCCTTGTGACTTTATTTGCTTTATATGCATTGTATTATCTTACCCAGGAGAAAAAACTCACAGAAGCCAACATTCAGTAAGAGATGGTTCAAAATTGTTTGTGGAGGTACAAGAAGACATAATCTCTCTCTCTCTCTCTCTCTCTCACACACACACAGTGCTATCAGTGACCTGAGATTGTGTTAGTTGCGCTCTCAGTGGTGACATCATTGCAGCGAGTTGTACCCGCTTTAACATCGCAGCTGCAACACAGCTGACCAACAGCTTAAACTCTCGGTCAAAGAGTACAACAATTATCCATTCACTTAGTAATATAAAAGTGGAGAGATGGGATGGGTTGTGTCCTAGTTAAGCAAAATAGTTTCAAGGCTATCATATTTTGGTGTGTCGTTTTTTTGTTTGTTTGTTTTTTGTGGAAGTGAATTGAATCATAGGCTAAAAGTCACGAATGAAGGTCGCAATGTTTCTGCTGTTTGCCTGTAAGCTTTATGTCTCTGTTTTTATAGAATGTTATATACTAGTATACAGTACGGCATTGATAAAAAATTAAGTTTGTTCCACGGCTAATTTAGGCAAAGTGTCTTGTGTGTTCTTTTGGAGCATATCAAAATGGCGCCAATAAATGAGCAATTAATAAACGTAAACTGATATAAAGCCTGTTATTTTTTATGACTTTTTAGCATCCGTCTCTACATACCAAAAAAAAAAAAAAAAAAACATTTTGAAGTATTGACATCAATGTGATACCAGAACCGGGGACATCCTGTTTGAACCCGGACTTAGGGCAAAATCATCGCTCCAATACCAATAATATGTACATCACCAATTTGTCACTGGACAAACATCAGAGATTTTACTTTACATTTTGTACCCCCACCCTAACCCCCATACCCCAGTGACTGATCACGACAAATCTCCAAATACTGATGTCGTGTGTGACATTCGTTTATCAATGCAAGGCTTTTGATCAGCCTGGGATCCAGGCCCTAAGGTATCCAACACTCCCCCCCCCCCCCCCCCCCCCCCCCCCGGCTCCCTCCATGACACAAGGGACGCGAAGAGGGTAGATGGATCTGGACTCTGGATCTATCGAGATAATCTTTTGATAAATATTCAGATAAAATAATTAAAAAATAAATTCGTATCTTCGGTTTATTTTGGAAACCAAAAGCAGTCTGTCATAAGTACATCCTTGTTGCTGTGAACTAATCCATATAAACCCACTGAACAGCCAGCTGTCTGTCCGACAGATCTTATCTTTATTACGCAGCGTGGTGACTCTTCAACTGGTATAAGAACACTTGATTAGTTCAGAGAACGGAAACCCCGGGGAGGGCACTCTCTGGCTAAACTGGAAGGTGCCAGAACCTATTTGGTTATCAGCTAAATAAATGCATCGTTTCTTATTACATTCACACGACCGATGTTTTAAAATTGATATTCATAGTACTATTAAACGTTCGACAGCACGAAATCATTGCATGGTTTGAAATTGAGCTTTAAATTAAAAGTAGACTGAACTGTGCTGCGTGACGTTGTAAGGAAGCATATGTCCCTTTTCTAAATGTCCAATTTCATCTCATCTAATATCCCATACAAATTGGACACAATAATAAAAATCATCCATGAAGAAAAATCTTTATACTATGTTCAATACGGTCATTCAGATACTGACATGTCACATTGGACATCTTGGTCACGCTGCAGGTGCCCCCTCATGTCGTATCTTATGATTCTCGCCAACACGATAAAGTTATGATTTCACCATGGCAACAAGGTTTATCAGGAAACACTGGTATCAGACACCGTGGTGGTTGATGTTAATACAGCTTTGACAACAAAAGAGAAGACACGAGAAGAAAATATTCTGGGTTAATTCGGTAAGATGTTTTTTAGTTACCACTTATTATCATATGATAAACGTTACGTAGATTCA
The DNA here is from genome assembly GCF_001039355.2 of Lingula anatina. The sequence continues at coordinate 6,467 of NW_019773842.1, read as the reverse complement.
CCCTGAAAACAGCTTGGGTTGACATAAAAAAGATTAACTTTCGTTGTTCACATATCATCTTTCGAAGAGATATGTTCGAAGAAATGTGTTTTTTATTATATGAGAATTTTTATAGAACCTAATTTGAAATATTTGATGAAAAGAATCTTTTCATCAAAAATTTCAAATTAGGTTCTCTACATAGATAAAATTTAAACTTAATTAGCTATGGAGTGTGTATCAAAAATAATTAAAAGTAGTTCCTGTTATTTGTTTTAACCCAAAATTTGGCTTATAATCTACTGGAACATTTAATTTGATTTTCAGTGATAATCAAGGTTTTCTGTAGTGCCTCGTGCTTGAGTATCTTTAATTTCTCTTAGGTCTCATTGATTTAACTTAAAAGTTTGGAAGAATCAGGAGAAACTAATATAGTCTATCAAAATTGACTGAAAAAGAAACTCGACAGAAAAAACTGTGTCTTTGTTCTTTTACTTTTGTTTGGATAATTACGCTGAAACAGCTTGGGTTAATATCAAAAAGATTAACTTTCGTTGTTCACATATTATCTCTCGAAGAGATACGTTCGAAGAAATGTGTTTTTTTTTTATTATATTAGAAAATGAAACTCGACAGAAAAAACTTTCTTCTTTTACTTTTGGCTAATATTTGAGGCTTGCCATACATGTAGAACACGTTTTATCTTCACTCACACGAAAAGGATAAAAAGGAAAATAAACAAAAATAAATAGATAAAAACATTTTCTTTTTCTTTCATTTCAGTAATCACTAACGGATTGTTACTCATATTAAGTACGACAGTTGTCAGTATTTAAAGTCGCTTTACTTTGGTTGAATTACAGGCTACATGTTCTGTATTTTGATTCAATTAATTAAGAACAATTGTTTTCTTGCGCTTCTTCCTATCATAATATATGAGATGCGTTTGTTAACCTTGATGTCAGTGTTTTCATGTCCTAAGTGGATATTGATTCGGGTTAATGTATCCCAAAAAGGACTTCCTTATGAAATAACACCGCTGCCAGCATCCTGTGGCATGCGCTTTAACACTGGGAATAGGGTCATCTCTAGCGAAGGAAAAAGGCTGATGAGCCACAATTTTTACAATGGGTGGATCCGACTAGTTTGTCTATTTTTTGTTGTCGTGGCAAACGTCTTTATTGCACGCTTGAGTCAAGTGTATCAGCAATAAATGGTACATACGGTAGCGGTTTGTGTACAATAACATTACGTCAAAGGCAAAACAAATATGAAAATAAAAAAGGGAGGTGATAAAATGGAATTAAAGGATTCTTATCATCTTTAATGAATGTATAGTCATATGAAGAATGTGACTTTTCTATGTTAGAATTTCCTGAATTTTGGTCATTGTTCGTTCATATTTTTTAACAAAAGGGATGTCGTGGCCTTTCTTCATTGTTCTACTGATGTTATAAATTATTGTTTCAAGTCAGTGTACCAGAAACAATATTTCTTCATTTTTGTCTACAGCTTCAGTATCAGCCTCTTTGAAAGAGTGGGGTACTTAATCGGATGATGTATCTAAATCATGTAATATTATGATACTATAATAATAATATTCATTGAGCACCAAATGTGCACATGGTTTGACATTTGCTGGCCCACTAATCTACGAAGAGAAGTATATATATATACATGAACACAATAAGGATAATACTGACTTTACTTAATATAATGAAGTAAGTACAAGTGATATTTTAATACGCTTGTATAAGGCTCGTTTTCTACTTTGTATAGATGAACTTTGCAACAGCCAGCGCGCGTAATCATAGGAATCTAGAAATTGAACAGAAGTATATTATAAATGAGAATCCAAAAATTAGACATCAGAACTATGCCAGCTTCACAAAAGACTTCAATGTGCAGGTAGCAATCAGTGTGGTAGCACAAGCTCACACAGTCGGCGTTGTTAGATGGTACTAAACACTATCTCTGACACCTCTTAATGTAAACAAAAACGATAGATCAGACGTTGTTTGTGCAACTTCGCAGATGTCGCAATCTAGAGGCTTGCTCTGGTACACAATGGGTAAATTATATTTCTGGTATTTTTTTCTTTATTTTTCTCTTATTCCAATGTCGATAGCATACATTTAGTGGCTTTTTATTGACGCCCCCCCCCCTCATTGTCTCGTTTAACGTTCACTTACAGTTCTCAATCTATTCTAGAACATTTGGTGTATTTTTATACGGTTCTAATGTTGTTATGTAATGAATGTAACAGTTTGAGAACGGTTTTTTAAGTCCTTCAGAATGTCCTAGAACAGACAAAGAACAGTTTTCATTAATAGAGAAAAACGTCATGTTCTAGGACAGATTGAGAACCGTAAGTGAGAGTCAAATGAGACATATTTTCACAGGGGCCGTTTCCTCGGCGCCCGGCCTTCTCAAGCTGTCAACATTAATGTTCCATTAAGATACGATTTAATACTTTTGTCTCCCGAAAGTAAACACACAGATTTTTTTATTAAAGAAGAGTCTATCAGAAAACATTTACCTTGATACCTTTAATGTTTTTATCTATGAAAACTTAACCGTGGCTATTTATTAAATTGCGTCAAACAAGCGTTGTCCCTGAGTGAAGGGAAGCTAACACACGCGACACACGTCGTTATACCAAATGGAAGGCCTACCCGTGTGCGACTGTGGAAACACCACGCACTGCCCTCTAGCTGTAGCGAGTGTGTCTGGCAGATCTATTCGGATTCAATCAAAACTCCATAAAATGTGAACATAAAGCATGATTAACTACCTGATATTAAAGGTTTTGTTTGCATAAGATAAGAGGGAAATACAGTAAAGAAATAAAGGATACCCTCTTGACATAACGAGAACCAGCCAATGGCACGTCACGGAAATAAAAAAAAAATATCGATTTAGCAAAGCTGAGGTAGAAAACAAGATTTGTGTATGCCATGTCACTTCGGATTCACGAGCTCAGTATAAAGGTGTGTGTGTGTGTGTGTGTGTTTGTGTGTGAGAGAGAGAGAGAGAGAGAGAGAGGGAGAGAGAGAGAGAGAGAGAGTTGGGAGGGGAATTTCACTCATGGATCTACAACGATATGGGAAAAGCATCTAAAAAACATAAAATTACCTACTTTGCTGGAAGTAGTCGTCGTCTTCATTTGTATCATCAAAAAGCAGCAATAGTAGTTGTCTCTAGGTAAATGTGAGATAGATTTAACATGTGTCTACATACACTCCAAAGGCTAATGCCATACTTTTCGATATGCTAGTGCACTATGCGATGTTTTAAAAGCTTTAATCATATTGCTTTTTACAATTTTGCAAAACTTGCAACTTTAATTTTGCTTATCATTGTCACAAATTAATCATTATTGAATGAACCTACTCGCGCATGTAAGTTTTATATTTTTTGTTATTCATTTTAATTTTGTACATGTATCAACGATTCGTTTTAAGAAAATACACGGATTTCTAGTATGTGGGATTTGCAATCTAACGGCTGCATGCAGATGCATAAAGAACATATATAGTTCTCATATCTAAAACTCAGATAACCGATAGTGTAATCTTGTACGTATTTATCATATCTTCTTCAGGTAAATCAGGTCAAGTATGGTCACCATGAATACGGGAACAACTGTGACATTGACCGTCCTTGTGGCACTGTTCGGAGGTAAGATGGTCTGGAATTGATTTTAGATAACACACGTCTTTTACAATGTTTATGAAACACAAGCTACGGTTTAAATGCAATTAATGTAATCTGCAACTGTATTTAAATTAATTAATTGCACAATGAACAACTTCTTTTTGTAGTAAAAAGACAAAAAAAGTATGTTAAATGTACGAATCATTTCATAGGCTAAACTTCTAATATCTTTTGACAGTTTAAATATTTCATTTTTTCTTTGCGGGGGGGGGGGGTGGTGATTGAAGAAAACTTGCATGAATTTTGCATGAAGTTGTGCTTTTCTTTACTCTGATCCTTAAATCTGGTATCAGAGCCCCACTAAAATACTATACAAAATCACACCGTTATCGGCAATTTTTGTAACAGACTACTAGTGCACCCTGTGGTCAGAGAGTACTCTGATTCCATGGGTGTTTAAAATAATAGGGGGTGTACAAAAAACGCGTCGACCTTCAAGGAAGCCACACTGAAGGCGTGCGGCAACTGCACTGAGATTGAGAAGGCTCCGTGCGGTCACTGTTCAACCGACCCCCAATTTTTCCCCACGTGATCTCAAAGTCATGTCATGGAATACCACGGCACCCGCAATTAATGAAAACGTACTCGCCGTAGCCCGTAGCTTCTAACGATATAAATAAATAAATAAATAAATAAATAAATAAATAAATCGCACGGAAAATACTCTTTTAAATCGCACGGCGCCCGTGGCAAATGTAGTCTAGGATCATGTTATTTTGTATTTTGTGCCATTTGCCCCACCTTGTTATTAAAAGTGCAGTTCGTGTTTCTTATCGACAGTAAAGTAGTGGTGTGGTTGCAATGATCTAGGTCAAAGAAGATACACAACGCATCTAAATGATTTTAATATTTAAAAATATAGTCCTATGAAATAAAACAGTTTACCTGTACCAACCACTGGACTACAGATTTAATTAACCAATGTTGTTGATTTATTTTTACAGTAATTCACTGCCAGAATACGACATCAGCGCCAGAAATTACAACTAATACGTCAATGGTGCCAACAACTACCGATGTGATAAGCACCGAGACAACTGAAGTAGTAGAAGATACTACGGCAAATCTTCCGACGTATTCAGTTTTGACAACCATCTCGACTACTGCAGCGCCACCAACGTCGTCGACGTCAGCGCCGACATCAACGCAAACATCAGCGCCGACATCAACGCAAACATCAGCGTCGACATCAACGCAAACATCAGCGCCGTCATCAACGCAAACATCAGCGCCGTCATCAACGCAAACATCAGTGCCGTCATCAACGCAAACATCAGCTCCAATATCAGCTCCAACATCAGGGCCGTCATCAGCTCCATCATCAGCTCCAACATCAGGGCCGTCATCAGCTCCATCATCAGCTCCAATATCAGCTCCAACATCAGGGCCGTCATCAGCTCCATCATCAGCTCCATCATCAGGGCCGTCATCAGCTCCATCATCAGTGCTGTCATCAGCTCCATCATCAGCGTTGTCATCAGAGACACCATCAGCGTCGTCTTTAGCTCCACCATTAACATCATCACAGGGCGCTCCACCCACAACTCCTAGCTCCGCCCCGTCCAACAATACCGGCAGTGCAGCACCGACTCCACCACCCACGGCCCAAATGACCTCCTCCGGCACGGGGGGTGGTGTCACGCAGCCAGAAACAACAAAGGGCAAGACCACACCCAAATCTGGAAAGGTGGGTATCTTCTTTTTTGGCGTTTCAGTTAATAATGGAGTTAATTTTGTTCTCTCTCTCTCTCTCTCTCTCTCTCTCTCTTCTTCTTTTTCTTCACGAGTTCACCGTCATCACATAATCTTCTGTATGACAAATGCTAAAGAAAATATCACGAATTACTGGACATACTCTTGCTGACATTTGTTATTAATTTCAACTTTCAGTTTACTTGCACTCAGGGCACCACAACAAAATCAGAAGAATTGCATAATATCACCGACACGTGCTCGTCGGATATCTGTTGGGTACGTAATTGTAATACCTTTATTAGGTTACTTGGTATTTTTGTCTTGAATCGTCCATACCTCATTTGACTTGCATGTTAGACCAAACTTCCTACGTGTTTCGAACTGAGCATTGTACTGCTGCTAAAATAGACCATTCAACATGCATACATTCGCCACTGCTGCACTATAAAAGAAAAGGTATACACCGTCACATCAGTAATTCAGTGAAATGTTTATTGCCCACAACGGCTAACAGAAGCTTAATTAATTGTCTTAATTATGTTTCAGTTGTTTGTGAACTACACCACCGGGGCCAAATCGCCTAAACAGATAACGGTGGGCTGTAAGTCCTACATTAACAGCAAAATGACCTGTGAGAAAAACGAATGTCAGTATACCGCAGAAAGCTGCCAATGCTGCTGCAAGGAAAGCAAATGCAACGAAGACAGCGAACTCGTTGACGAATGCAATTCTAAAAAGGCAGCTATGAGCGCATCTTGCTCACTGCCCCTACACCTCCTTGGATTCCTTAGCATAGTATTGCTGGGGAAAATCCTGATATAGTGTTGTACAGTGACTGATGAACGGTATATGTGTACAAAAAACAACATGTGAAAACATTTAAAAAACAGAAAGATTTTATTTGGTCGAACTCTAATTCACCATATTTGATGTAAAAATGTAACAACGTACCTTATCATATGTGGCAATGAGGCTAATAATGACGAGTGATTTTTTTACATCACTGTTGATCTAATCAAGAATGTACATCAGGGGCGGGTCCAGGATTATTTTGAAGGGGGAGGGGTCTGCGAATG
>NW_019773841.1:18933-35435 GCF_001039355.2 Lingula anatina | reverse complement strand
AAATTGACCTTTGACCTACTTTTCACCATGAACTGAATTTTGCAAATTTTGCTTTCCTTTTATCTCCAAAACTGGCAGAGATAGGTCCATAGTTACTATTGAACTTGAATAGGAAGTCATATACTGGCAATTTACTGTGACCTTGAAATTGACCCTTGACCTACCTTACGAAGAACTTAAATTTGATTGTACCATATATATTTTTTGCAATAGTTTTAAAATTCTTGTTCACAATGTTTTTATTGTGAAATATAGATATCGTACGAAGAGTTATTATCCCTTTAAGATACAAAAATACTAGTATGAGTTGTATAACCAAACACATGTAAACATATTTATTCATGAATATACTACAGTGCATGCTCACTCACATGCACACACATGCACACACACACACACACACAACACTGGATACTTTCTTCATAAATTCTCCATTGATTTTGATTTATGTTTGTGAAGCACAAGTGTTCTGTGTTTGTATGCACATGCTTCATATCATATTCATAGACTAAACCTGCCTCATTGATTATGTACTCTAAACTGGTCTCAGTGGAGAATACCTCAGTCTGGGCTGATTTTACTCTATCAGCCACACATAAATTAATGCCGTCACAATATTGAATTATTTATTTATTTTTGACAATGTGACTGCTAAAATACTTTATAATTTTCTTATAATCCATAATTATCATTACTGGTACTTTAAGTTTATTCATGAAACAAATTCACACTGGAACTGGTTAGAGTAATACTGCATGTATAGTTTCTTCAGCATACAATGTGATTTTGATTTTAAACAAATAAAGGAATCCAGTGTAATAGAACGTAACACCTTGATAACATTGGACAACAGATTCTTTCACGTTCATTTGAAAAGGATACATTTAATATAGTGTACTAACAATAGATAAGATCCATTCAACTTTTTTTCCTCCTTTATTAATGGTTTTCGTGATGTTTGAAGTAAGAGGAGGTCGAAATTAAACCTGTTTTGATGGAGTTTTGCATAATAGTCAATTGTGTGCATTTTTATTTTCTACCTGTTAAAGGGCTAATGTTTATAATAGGAAAACATCTATTGATTACAGTTTGCACGGATATCATTATGGGTTTTCATTGGTGCATTCATTTCTTTTGAATAATTAGACTTTTAAAGTCATTAAAAAAAGGGGGAGTGTCCGAGTCATCTACAAATACTTGATTTTGAAATCTGAATTCATCCACACAAGGTCAGTCAGGTGCAGAAGTCGCATGGCCTCCCTTTTTTCTCTCTGCCTGTGTCTATTGTGAAAGATGGGTCAATAAATTCTGAATGTTATTGTACTAAGTCCATTGAACCATTGTGTGACCAATATTACCTGTGTTGATGCACAATGAGGAGCCTTACACGGCATAGGTGTGCAAGTTTTAGTGGAAGAGTACTGTAACTTAGTTGTCCACATCATCTATAAGAATTGTTATAGAGCACTGGAACACAAACTTCGCCTCTTGGTGGGAGATTAACATGGAGCATGGCTGCATGCGTCTACACCGCTTAAAAGGAATGATTATATATGTCTTCTACTGGATTATCAACTTTATTGGGAAAGTTACTGCTATCTAAAATATAGGCCAGTTGTTTCATGGTGTCTTGTGATCTCCGTGTCTGGTGGGGTTAATACTAAAACTTTATTCAGTAGAATTATTTAAATTTTTTTCAATAATTTTTGAGCAATGTGGCTTCATATGCCTGTAACAATTTTACCTTCAGATTACATGACATGGTGGCATTGTTATGGAAACTTGTTTATGTAGACTTCTAATTTTTTTCAATAAAGTAGGGCAGGTGTAATAATATCCCCATTACATTGCATGACATGATGATATTATTATGAAAACTGATTCTGTAGGCTTGCAATTTTTTTGTAGGGCAGGTAAAAGAAATAGTCCTTGTCAGGTAATAATTGTAATTTAAAAAAAACAGAAAATATATGAAAGTAAGAGGTTACCCCTTTTCCAATTTGAGAAAAGAGAATGTTGCTGTTTTTAGTGTGAGGGTACATAATACATATATAACATATGACAAATTGTGCATGCTATTTATGCTTAACATTCAGACATTGGGTGATTCAGTTCTCAAGGGCAAACCAGGGTTTGAGATAGAAGGCTCCTAGTTTCTGATAGCAGTTTATCTTGGCATCTCGTCTGGGCCTGAAGGTTATGAAAGTTTTTGTTCAAGGTGCCTTATCATTAGAGAGATTTCGGCTGATAGGGAGGGTAGTAAGGGTGCATTCCCATAGACACCAGTGGTCTATGTACATCGATCCAACTCTACTCAACACCAGGAGGTGTGTTAATATGTTAAACTGATTGCAATGCAGCATTCAGCAAGAGTCCCCACGGGATTGGATCGACCTAATTATGTTGTCTGTGGGAATGAGCCCTTAGTCAACATCTGGTTTCTTGAGCTCAGCTCCTCCATGCTTTTTTGCCGTGTCATCTAGTTGTTCTGTTCCCCATAATAACATGTTTGTTGACTGAAATTCATAGCATTAAGTTGGTCTTTTTTGTGACTGTCTATTTTTTTTTCCAGTCTTTTATTATCGTGTTTGATAGGCATGATTTCTCATGTACTAGTAGCTTAAATCACAAACTGTGACAGTTTAAGTTAATCGCTATTGTCTTTGATGATGCTGTTTTAAGCATTGTTTACAATGGCTGCATTGTGTTCACAGCAGGTAATTCAGTTTCTAAAGTATTCCAGTCTTGGTTCTGCAATCAGGTTTAAAAAAAAAAAAAAAACACTGAAAAAATGTTTATTTTTCCTGACTGAAACTGTTTCAGGGTTTTTAAATGTAAAAAGGTTTCTGTGACCAAAATGTTTTGCATTGGGTTTCCATGTATGAGGCAAAGTGGGGACTTGTGCAGAGGGCTGCATTGCAGAGAAGCTTGATGTGCTGTAGACATAAGCCCCATTCACACGAGACACTTTCAATCGCGATTAGTGCCAAATTGCGATTCTATCGATGTAAAGCTTCTAGTGTGAACGCAGTAGAGACGCCAAATCGCGATTCAAATTAATCCTGCTCGAGAGGTTGATTCTATCGATGTAAACTTAAATCGCGATATAAAATTTCCTAGTGAGAACGGGATCGATGTTAACACCGGAAGTTGAGCAGTTAAGGCGCGTGCACAGTTTCTATCGAAAGTACAATACAATACAATACAATAAATTTTATTTCATGTCGGGTATAAATTGAAACGAAACATTAGCTAAATACAGCTATTCGCCAGCTGGAAAGTGAAAGAAAGCAAACTGTCTACGCAATTTCAAGTTTCTTCGCAGTCAGCAAAATGGCCAAGAGGAAGTTCTGGTCCGAAAACTCAGTGGCAGCATAACTAAATATTTGGGCAGATGAGAGTATTGAACAGAAAATAACACTGTACACACCGAAAGCATGGTCTTGAAGGCAGCTACTGCACATGATCAACATGATATACCGTGACTCCCCTTGCGAGCGCAGTTGCAATTACCAGATCTAGCAAGGTAAATCGCGATTTCGTTTTTACATGTGCGAACGCAAAAAAGTGAATTTAGCTAAGCGCGTTAGAATCACGATTCCCTTAATCTCGATTAACCATGTACGTGTGAATGGGGCTATTCATATCCATGTGTTGATAGTGAGAGGTTTTGTTGGTATGAATTTTGCTATACAGAAGAATACAGTGTGCCTTTCGCATTTCAAATGTAAAACAATAAAAAGTTAATTTAATTACTTTATTTATTTAAAATTTTAAAGTAAAATGATGATAATATTTACGTGAAATGATTCTGCTATTTTTTAACTGACTTACTGATCACTGTTATGTAGGAAATTATTTTGTTTACAAAAATGTATGTTTCTCCATCAAAGTGCAGTCTTAATGTGACATACAGCAGCGTGTCACATGCAGTTAGGCAGAATTCAAAGAAGCAGTTTCCAGTTTATATAACCTAAGGGGGGAAAATGACACGCATACCCAGCATAAAAAGTATTGGTTTAATCAATTTAATGGAAATACTGAAAGGGAATGGGAAATACCACAGTAATCATATAGGATATATGCCCGTTTAAGATTCAAATGACTTTTTCTTGATGAACCTCGGCTTTAATAGTTTATTTAATCTGCTTCAGAAGGTGTAAGAATGTAGGAATGAAATCGCAGGCACTAATTTGACAGATTTTCTTCTTGGTCCAGACAAAACTTTATTAGTAACTTGAGTAACTTTGAGGTGAACAGAGTATAAGAAAAGGCAAGAACAGGCCTGTTTTTAAATTTATTATTAGGATTCTGAAACAATTGAAGGGCACCAGAACAGGATTACAAAACATGCACATTGTAAATCACTCCATGGAAACAGTAGAATTTTTTTCTCAAATTTACCTTTTCTCAAGTCATATTTATGTTGAATCTATGTTTTTTTTAATATACATAAAAAACTGACTTAAACATGAAAGCAGTGAAAAATTCAAGGAGTGCAGTAGATATTGACACTTTTTACTTGGTCTTTTTTCTGCACTTGGCAAACATTTTATTTGCCAGCATGAGCTTATTAATCGATTTTTACTGCCAAGGACAAGTAGCAGCAGTTTTTGTTTGGTGACATATTTTAGGGTCTCTCTGTTGGTTTTGAAGGTAATTTTTGGAACTGAAAATTTTTAATGCTGAGAAGTTTCACAGTTGGTTAGTTTGTGACATCACTTGAAGTCGTCATGGTTTTTTTTTTTTATGCCATGGATGGATTAAACTGCCAAAGAGAGAGAGAGCATTAGTAATTGCGTGTTTTACTGGGATAGCTAAAGAGAAAATTGAAGAATAATCAAGTCAACCGATGTAAAATCTGGAAACAGAAAAGAATGATTTAAAAGAGAAAACAAGAACAATGCTGTTGTCTAGCAGCTAAACCTCTGCAATAACAAGAAGAACACCTGTTACAGCTGGCGCTCCAGTTCTGCATTCTGGACGTGGTCACACAGGAACACCAGTGCCGTAGATCGGTTCAGTCTGAAATATGTATTTTCTATTATTAGTAACCAGGCCGTTATAAGTAAATCTGATGTACTTGAGTTGAAATTCAACCTGCTTCAGGCGACCTCTTTGCAGTAGGCTATTTACTGTAAATGATGTTGTTTAGTTCATTCAAGTGTAAGTTGTGCTTGTGCAGTGTGAACGCAGGCTTATTGTACATTGTGCAAGTAATGTGGGTCTAGAGTTCATACTGGCACACATATATATATTAGGAGCAATACCATTCAGAACCAGTTCAGTTGGTTTGACTGGAATTTTACTGTGACATACATTTATTCAGGACACCAAGTCTAAGACCACGCAGGCAGTCTGAGAGATGGAAAATGGCTAAGAGCAGAGGAGGTCCTACAATTTTAGGGAAACGTATTTGAAGGAGACTTGGTTTCATGTGGAATGATTATGAAGGGAGATTGATTAGCGATAACATGGAGACAACATCAGTGTTACTGTTTGGTACCAAACATTTCAAAGGACATTAAACAATTTTTTTTTAATCTTAAGGATGGTATGATAATTTTCATTGTGAATGCAAAACAATTGTTTTCTCAGGGAGTTTTCTCCAGTAAGACTGCAATTTTCTTGAGTTGTTAAAAGTTAAGTGATTCTGAAATCAAGGTATGTTTTTGTGAAAACGGACAAAAGATTCCTTAAGAATAGAGGCTGCTGTATGTTAATAGGAAGAATGACAGGGCATGACTCGCAAGTGCAGTGACAGATATTTCTGATTAAGAAATAAAGGTTGCATTACAAGACATCATGGATTTTTGAAAAAGGGATGATACTTGGTGGCCACAAGTACCAGGAGGTACAATGTGTACAACAATTTGATATGTAGAATTAAGGAAAATCTTAAAGGTAAAAGACCAAGACACAGAAAAAAATACATGATGATCACATGGAGATCTCATGGAGAAAATAAGTCTGTTTTCAAGAGGACAAGGATAAATTGGAAGTTCATGTAGGTATAATTTACGACAACGCATGTCAGTTTTAGTGTCTGAGGCGCAGTGGTGCCTATTTGAAATCCATTCTTCTGCACAAGGAAAGTCACAGTGCTTCATAAGTCTTGGAGCCTATATAATAGGTGCCTGCTTTGTATGGTGACACGAGTGGACTTAATCGACAGTCTTAAGTTGCCCTTGTCTAAACAATGCTAGTTGCATGCCATACTCCCAGTGAGTCTAGTGCTAGGTTATATCATAAGACGGGCTCATTTTTAAATTGGTGAAAAAAAACAACAAAAGTCTGTTTGTTTTTTTCCCAAGGTCATAATGTAAAAGTTGTTGATTTGCATACTAGTTTATCATGAAATCAGAGGAGATACAGGGTTCTGATACAGGAAAAGAGCAAATCATCCAAAGTTGCCAATTTTGTTAAAAAGTTGGTGTCATAGTAGAATATTTCTATTTTTTAGCTGCGAGTGGCAGAAGATGTAATACCCGAATGTAAGTGGCAAACTAATCAGAGTTTTGTTGGGGTGTAGCTTGGGTGAATATCTTACCTGACCCTGCTTATCTCAGAATCTCAGATTTGGAGCTGAGATACTAAAAGTCCCCTCTTTCACACCATTACTTTTTACACCTGCAGTTTTGTCAGAAGGCGGGATTACCTTTCGTTTCACTAAATTACCATGCAGCGCTGTAGTGACACTTGTAAAGGGAAGATGTCACTTAACAAGACGTCTATTGATTCGCTTGCATGCTGGTATTGTTTGGGGTTGAGGCACAATGCGTGATTACAGGACATTAGTTTTGATATAAGTGGAACAATTCATTAATGCAGGCACAATAGTTGAATTGTTGTTGCCTGAGATATGGGGTCCTCTGCATGTGTCTTTGTCATTCTGTCAGTTTAAAAAAAAAATCTGGAGAAATCGGGTTAAGAGGAAGAAATAGGTTTAAGTGAAATCTTGGGAAATTTTGCCTGAGTGTGGAGTCCCTTTGTTGAATTGTGACAATAAGTATTTTCTTTGTAGGAAGGAGGCATATTAACTGGAGTTTTGGTCTTTTTTTTTCTTTTTTTCTTCTGGACAGGTGTTAGAATTGTTGGAGAAGACAATGTTACAAGAATACAACCAGGAGCTTCATTCACTGATGAGATGCAAATTTTGCATGTTCTTTATTTGAGCCTGAAATGAACTAGCACTTAATCTAATGGAAATCCAATACCGTAACATTGAAAAATGTCTGGAATCTGGAAAATATGAATTTCAAATTGGGACAATTGTAGACAGTGAAATTAATCTTCCTCTTTGCCATTTTCTGTCAAAGACAGATGCAAGGAAGAAGTCAATAGAATACAACAAGGAGAAATACAGTATGTGAAGAATTATTAGTAGTCTGGTTACCAAGGATACATACTAGTATACTGATTTGCTTTGATTGATGTTTTGACAGTGAAAATTTGGTGCAGGCCACGAGCTGCTGCTCAGAGAAAGTACTGAAAATACAGTGAAAAACTTAAAAGGCAACTTTTTTTACCCCAACCTTGGTCGTACAATCGAGGGCAGTTTCATTACCATTTTATATATTTGTTCTATCAGCGTGTCAAACCTGCTTCGTGTGATTCATAGTCTTAAATCTTTAAACTGCCAGCATCAGGAGATTTCTCTTCCCTTTGGAAAGTTCTGCATAAGATGAACTAAAGGCCACTTGACGAGGTGCTGTACAAAGACATTCTATATATACCTTTCCTCATTGGTCAGCATAAAAAGGGTGTCCATTACCTCAGCGTCACACCTGTGGGGTGCTAATAGACTTATTAAGGCGCTGGGAGACTGAATTAAGTGACACTTGAAGTTGCAATCATTTCTATAAGGGATGAATTAACAATTGAAAACAGGCTGGTCAGAACTCAAGGAGCCATTGTTAATGTAAACAGTATCACTGATGTGTGCATGATATCTTATGTGGCATAAGTGACCTAAACATTGGATTTCATATGCTCAGATGGAGCTTGCTGATCTAAATTTCATCAGGAGTTACAGTTTTGGTTGGTGTTTGTTTATAGTGAAAAGAGTGCAGGGAACAAAATATAGGTGAGAAAAATATGAACTTTTTTTAGCAATATTGGACAAACAGTAACATTATAGAACAGCTCCATCATTATTGGAATGTTACACACACTCTGAGAACAGTGACAGTATTAGAAAGTTACTATTGCAGCAGCAGTGTTGTCCTTAGGTTGACAGCAACAGAAACAGTACAAAGTAGAGGAAGCAAGATTACTGAATGCAGTACTATTGTTTAATTGTGTGCATTAACAGTATCACAACAGTGCATCAATAACAACATTGCTCATGAACGTCACTGAACTTTTCCAGAGGAAAGGAACATATCACACTTCACAATAGCAGTTTGATAAAAAGACAATTTTATGGTTCAACGTGACTGCTTTCTGTACTAAGCGCCAATTATTACACGCAGAGAGAGATGAAAGCATTTATTCTAAGCACATAAAGATGAAGAGGAATCTTTACAAATTCTGTATATTCATGTAGTGGAATTTTTCATTCATTCTGTGGAAGGATGTCAAGACTGTAGGGAGGACTACATAAAGGGCATAGTGGATTGCACTCGACAGAGAAGGTTGCTATATAGCAGACTCTTTTAAAAAGGAGACGTATTACCTTGTTTTATTTTCAGTGAAGGACTTTGAAAAATGGTGCCATTTTGATGTCTGAAAGTAAAATACTAGTATTCCTCATAGGATAATTATTTGTAACTTCTGTCCACACTCCAAAGGATACTATTTAGTCGAGGATTCTTTTTATCGGTGTTTTTATGATATGATTTTAAGATAGAGAAAGTGACACAAAGCAGTATTGGCATTATTGGGCAGGTACTTTTAGAAATCTAAAGCTTCAGATACTTGTTGGTATGATTACTGCTGTTACAACAGTGATTTGACATAAAAAAACACTACATCAACATGACTATGAGATTAAAGAACAAATTGACCTTACGGCGGTCATCGTCCAAGAGTTTGGCCAGCCTCCACAAGGCTCTGGCCAGTTCCCAGTCCAGTCTTGACAACAACCTGACCAGTTCACCTGGAGCCAACAGCAGCGTGTTCACATATGTACAGGTGAGCATCCCCATAGTGTGTGTGTGTGTGTGTGTGTGTGTGTGTGTGTGTGTGTGTGTGTGTGAGAGAAAGCAAGAGCGAGATGGATTTGGGTCTAGTATAGTATGGGCAAGAGAGAGAGAGAGGTAGAGAAAGAGGTAATGGCCTACTTGTAAAGAACTGTGCTAACAAAAAATATCATGCCACGTTTATCTTAGAATCATCATGGGACAGGTTAAATGGAATTTTGTATCAATGTAAGTACCTTAATTACTATTATTACAATACAATGGGGTAAGTTGGGGCTAGGAAACCTAAGACTGGGCGATTGCATCAAAGATTGGATTCTTCATGAACTTCAAAGTCTTTGTATGCATGCCTACACATAGTTTTAGCAGAGTGGGCTAGCAGAGTGGGCGGTGTAGTATTATTTTACAGTTCAGAACCAAAGCACTCCTTGCTAAATGGAGACTGAGATGGATGTCTTGTTGAGTAGCATATAAAGATTCCATTCCCATAGACACCATTTGTCTATATAGAACGATCCAACTCTTTGGGGACTCTTGCTGAGTGTAATCAGTTTTACTGAATGACATGCCTCCTCTTGTTTCCAACATACTCGTATAATCACCAGCTTTCCTGTATTCTACTTGTAAGTAAAAAAAAAAAAAAGAAAAGAAACAGCAGGAGAAGGCTTGTTAATCTGATTGCACTCAGCGAGAATCCCCACAGAGTTGGATTGATCTACGTAGAACCATAGCTCCATTGGGAAGTGAGCCGATAGACACCCTACACTACAGGAATTACTGGAGACTTGTTTTATATTATGGTGATTTAATCCAGTTCATGGCACATGCAGAGGCGGGTAGACCGTCAGGCTCTGCTTTTATGTGGGTCGGCCATATTTGATCCAGGGATGTGTTAGTCCACAGATCAACATGTTCTGAATTCCCTATTAATTTGACTTAGATGAGATTAAAATGAGTATGTCTTCTTCTTTCATAACAGTTAACTCTCATTTGTGTTAACTGATCCGCATTTGCAAGTAAATGAAAGCAATAAAAGGGACATTATGGTTTGTAAAAAGTGGTTTAACTTTAACTTTATGTAATAAGGTGATCAGTTTCTCAATAAAGACCATTGTACAAAATCTAAATATATTTCATGTTTCATGATAAACTATTGCCTTCGTTTACGAATGATGTGTTTGAAATTCAAATCTGTGCACCCTTTTTTCTGTCTGTTTATAACTGCTTGTTACTGCTTTGTTTTGAAACCTTATGAGCAAAGGTAATAATGTGGTCAGCTTTTATCAATGGTTTTATTGCAAAAAAAATTGTAGTTTTGTCAACTGAAAATTTATGGCTAAATTAAATTAATCTTCGGTTTCATTTGATAATTATAGAAGAGGTAGAGTATTTGATATCAATCCTTAGCAAGTTCTGAACGCATTTATGCAGGCATACATTCAAGTAACTATGTTGGGTTGAAAATATTTATATGCATATGTAATGAAGTATAATGAAAAACGTCTGTACAGTTATCAAAGAGGAGAAAAATAAGATTATATAGTTGACAGCAAAAGTTTCGCTTGAGCTGGCCCACGAGCACTTGTCCAGAATTATAGAGCAGTGTCCAAAATAAAGTTAAACAATTTACATAGTTTCTAGAAAATAGCTTATGCTGCCCAGGGACTTACAAGACTGACAGTACTATAAATACCTATTCATTAATAAGTTACCGATATTTCATCAGGCCTTGAATAGGAACCTTTAATTTGTTGTCTTGGAAAATGCTTAAGTCTACCTCGGTTCTACATGATTTATGAAGATATTATCATTTTGGCTCAGAAGTATGTTGGAGTGAACGTCTTTGACATTCCATTCATCATTCATACAATAATGCAGTGAGGAGAGGAAAGATAACCTTGCCACCACTTTTTCTTTTTATTAAGGAAAAAACTGCACCTTTTTTTTTTTTCCCTTTCATCTTTAAAAAAATAATAATCTTCCAAGGTAAAAATGAACTTTTATGTGCAATAAAGTGTATGACCCCTATCACTTTTCTTTCCACCACTTTATCTTTTTATTAAGGAAAAAGCTGCACCTTTTTTTTTTTCAAAAAAAAAAAAAAAAAATTAACAGAACATTTTGATGCAAAAGCCCAAACATTAATTATATATTCATCCAAGGCATAAAAAAGTAATGCATGCATTAATGCATTTCCACTCCACTTTTCTTGACTGACATGTTTTCATTTTGAATGGAAAATGAAGTGTCTGAGTCCATGTTTGTGGAATATTTCTCAATTTTCATCGAGTTTAGTACATTAATCACAGAAACATATCTTGATATACATTGTAGTTTATTTAATTATATTATATATTCCTATTACAATCTTCTTTGTAATCCGACTTCTTTTTATTACCAGTACTGGTGTTTGCGCGTACTCTGACATGAGCTATTTCTCTGAGAATTCCAACTTCTTTTCAATATCAACTTAACTAGAAAAACGGGTGTTTGAGTTGAGAAAGAATTACCTGTTTGGAGACAATTATTGACATAATTATTTTCCAATTCGATAGTTGCTGAAGTGATCACACACACTATCTCAAATGTCTGGGGATTTGAGATTTGATTAATGAAAAGGTTTTTGGTGTGTTTATTAGCTAGGATTAATACTGGCAGTGACATGCCCTTTGATTAAATATCTAGATCATTTCCTTCAGATTTTTGAAAATTGGTTTTATATGGCACTGTTCTTGATGTGTAATTTTGGACATAATATTTTTTTGCTTTCTATGCTGTTTTTTCCCCTGTTGTTAAATCTTTCTATTTCATTATTTTTTTTTATAAAAAAGGATAAAAGCATTAAACTTGCATAATAATAATTTATATAAGTAAATACTTATAATTTTTGTAAGGAACACTACCACTATCAAATTGAAAGATTAATCAACATTTTCTTTATTGCATAAAAACATCACCCAGAATATGATATGAAAATCATACTGCAAAATTACAGAATTAAACAGTTAAAGTTTATGGTGAGATAAAGAGAGACCATTTTAAAAAGTGTATGTGATGTCTATTTTGGTACTCTTTAAATGAGTTTGAACTTGATAATCAGGGTGTGTACTATTCCATTGAAGATGAACAGCAGAGATGGTTGTGAAAGTTTTGGCAGTCTACCTGATTTAATGGACAAGATGTCATTGACACTGGTAGCACTTCCACTTGCAAAATAGGTTTTCATCTGTATCTGCTTATGTATTTTAATTAAAATTATCTGTGTTACATGTACTAGTACTAGTATATCTTAAATTTACTTAATAAGATGATTTTCTGTTTTATTAAGGACAATTTGTCTTTTATTCAGTAGTTGCTTATAGTTAGAATTTGTAAGTAGGTAAGATTATATCCATTCATTTCTTAACTTCATTAACTTTTTAAATGACCAGTGCCCAACAGACTGCCATATACTTGATGAAACAGGTTCCCAAATCTGTATACAAGGTTTTGGGTGGGATTGTCTTGTCTTGATGAAGCAGATCTGTCACTAGAGGGCGTTAGTTACAAGTTGTCTGCAGATGAACTAATACTAATGCACCATGAATATAGAGTTGACAGATTGCAGCAGGTACATAGATGGGGGACAGATAGTGAAAGGACAGGTGTTGTGACCAGTGGTCAAATACAGTAGATTTGTGGACATGTACTGACCATTAACTGTTCTGAAGTTGGTCGCAGAGCATGGATTTTGGTTTGCTGATTAAGTTTCATTTTTTGACTGTTAATTGTTGGCTGGGACATTTTTTTTTTTTTTGAAAGACTTAATCTTCTGTGGGATATTTTGCTTGTAACGGAAATGAAAGTGTAACAAGGATCTACATAATTGTGGCTTTATATGATTTCTTATTCAAGCATTAATCATTGCATCTAGAAGAAAGTCAAGGATCAGACTGAAGATATTTTATCATACAAGAAGATAGCTAATACAGGTGGATATTTTTTTTTTCGTCACTAAAGTGAATGAAAAAAAAATTCTTTTAGACAATGTGCTTTTGACTTATTAACTTAATTGCAAACTTATTGGAAAAAACCTTCAAGAAAAGAGTGTGAACATTTCCTCTTAAGAAACAAACACCAAAAACCATTTCCGACACTGGAGTTTTTCCAGGCTTTTAGGTTGAGCAATTACCTCTCATAGGACTGTTGAGAAGTACTTCAAAACTATACATTTAAATTTTATTCCATCAGTGTTAACAGATTTAACAGACTTTCAATGACACATATTTCTGAAATCTCCAGAACATCTGGCAGTGGACTTACATGTAGGATCACAAACGTTGACCACAGGAACTAGCAGGGAGATGATAAAATCTTTGTTTTTTCTACGGAGCCTATATTAATGATAATACCTCGTGTGTTATGATTGAGCGTCAGCCAGGTGTTCACATAGCACCAGGGTACTGGAGTGAGGTCTTGCCAAATAGTTCACCTTCCAAATAGTGTGGAGGCAGCTAATATAATAATATTACATGTAGAGAGAAAGGGAGAGAGACAGAATATTTGGAGGGTGTATGAAAATGCAAATTGTTTCCAAATGAAGAAAAGGAAATGAAGAGCTACTGAATGCTTGGTAGTTTTTAATATGGATTTGTAGATTTTTCTTAACACAGAAGAAGTAAATTTTAGAGTCAAACATTTGCCATCCCTGTGGAGTCGCTCAGGATCAGTGAATAGTGAATAAATAGCAAAGCAGAGTACTTGGAGCCTAAGGTTATTTGGATTCTGCATCATCTCTTGGGAAATTCTTGGAAATTATATCAGTTTTCATTGTTTGCAGCATGAATTGATGTTCAAAGTGAAGATAAGAAAAAATTGACAGGATTAAGAAAATTTCACTTTGCACAAGCTGGGGGTGAATGTCTGATGTGGCAAAATGTTGTAGTGTAGTTTTCATCGAGGAACAGAGCAGAAATTTCAATCTTCTTACTTCACTGTTTTATGATGGCAAGGGCTCTCAGAAATAGCCAATAATAAAGGACTGGAGTTGAATATTTCATGTCTTCAGAAAGATACTTGGAAAACTGCATCTCTATGAACAAGGAACAATTTCCCACTGTCTAGTATATATTAGTATATGTCTCAGATGATCGTTTTTTTTATTAGAAAGGAAATCAATCTGCCAGAGGAATATATACCACTCCCGGAGGACATCAAGACTAGTACATCCTTATGAACTTCTGGTTCATATCAAAGATAACTATGATATATGGGTCTCCAGATGCCTGCCATGCAGTATAGATGAACTAGGTTTGCCTGAGTGAGGATTTATATCATTAAAGACTCATTTTAGTGAATGGAAACTAGCCCTTCTCTTCTTACATCACCACCCTTGCTATTTGAATGTAAGAGAGGTTCAGCGCTTTATGAAGCAAAGTGGAATAAGGGATTTTATGATGTTATACAGTGTAGTATGTTACACCTCATTCAGGATGACTTCCAACTGAGATAACTTAGCAGCTTCTTAGAGCTTTCTTTTCACATGCTGAGGGATTTTTTACTTTCTGATTTGTGCATAATTGGGCGTAATTCTGAATCCTATTCGCTTCTTTCAAGAAGAAAATTGAAACAGCTAGAGAATTTTATCTCTTTGTCAAAAGCAAAAACAATACAAAGACCTGCATTATTATTATTTATTTGTCTGGTATTGTAAAAGCTATTAAAAACCCATTTCAAGTTGAAGAGAAAACAGATTACGTTTGGAGTAACAAATGGTACTCAGTCATGAACATTTGACACACTGTGTACTAGAAGGAAGGAAGAACAGATTAAGCTCCTCCTCTGCATTTGTCTCTCAGGGTTAATAGGAAAACACAAACAACATCTTAGCTGCTTACTCACACAAGATACATATCTGTGAGGAAAAAAAAAAGAAAAGGAAAATAACCTTCATTATAAACATACCTTAGCACTTAGGATCTCCCTGTCTGGTATATAGATATATGTATCTACAATCATGACTTCGACTATGAAAAGGAGGGAGTCTTTTTTCCAAAGGTTTAACAGTGTGGAGCTTCCCACGGATGCACTACAGGTAAGGGTTTGGTCAAGTGTGTGGGCAGTTAAACAGGCATAGGTAGAACTCTGTATCAGTTTAATATGAGGACATTTTCTTAGGCTACTAACTGGTATATATCGGTTCCAGCATGCAAAGACGTACTGTACAGACAAAGGCATGGAGATGCAATCTCCCAAATGTGTGTCTGTGCAAACGGGTCCTTGAGCATATACAGTAGATGAAGACACATTCAAACATACTAGTACTCACGTCAATGCATACATGTGCATGTGCACACATGCACGCACACACACACACACACACACACACACACACACACACACACTTTGGCATATTTGTATAACTTAAATGATGATTATTAAAGTCTACTAGTAATGTATTATCTGTGATGAGTCTTAATTCAGACTGTTCAGAAGGTTCTTATTACCAGGTGTTGTATGGTTCCACTATGTATGTGATACACACAGTGTTGATGTGGGATGTTCAGTGTTGTTACATCATAATGAGTTAACACACACAGCACACATACACCTGCATGCTCTGCCAGCTGTCTGTCTATCATATGCAATGGTACATAACAGTTGCATGTGTTTGCTAGAGTGTGTGTTTGTGTGCTTCAAGAGTGTTCTCATGCATATAAAATATTGTTTTGTAACAGTAAATATGTTTGTTAGTTGTGTGATGTTATGTGTGTTATTGTTCGTGTCTGCGTGTGTTGTGTTTGCACACGTCACCTGCATGTGTGCGTGTGTTCCTGGCAAGCAGAAGGAAGATAAAAGCAGATGGGTGCATGTGATTCTGTAAACATAATTTTTCTTTTATTTGGAGGGTGAACAAAAATTAGCCACAAATGATGGAGTGTTTTAGTATCATAAACAGATAAATATCATGGTTGTCTAACATAAAATATAAGGATAGATTTTGAAGCAAATTTCCCACATTATAGTACACCCTGATGGTCCATTAGTGGTTGATGGAGACCCACACTGCAGTTCTCTGGTTGAGTTGTATCATATATATTGTGGACTGAGTCACACAGCAGGGCAGGATAAACCACTGGTGACAGTCACAATATATCATAATGGGTGTCTGGGTTACTTCATAGGGCAACACAGAGACCAGTAGACAGGAGTGATAGAACTTTGGGACTTCAGAGAATTTAAACAGTCACTTCAGTATGTTTTGGTATATGTGCATGTGTGTGTGTGTACATGCACGACCGTGTGTGTGTGAGTGTTTGTGTGTGTTTAAGATCGCATTCACAACGAGTTGAGCCGGGCTTTACAAATCCTGGGGACTAA
>NW_019773841.1:0-11876 GCF_001039355.2 Lingula anatina | reverse complement strand
GAGAGAGAGAAATACTTGAGCACACAATTACATGCAGGAACACATCTTTTACCATGATCAAGAATTCATGACCAATCTAAAGTGTTTTATAAATCTTTTCTCTCTTTCAGAGCTGAGCTAGAGAGTAGCTATGCCAAGTCTCTTAGCAAACTGAGTAACAAACTTACCAAGGCATGTGCCTGTTGTATAGGGTAAGTGTCTGCCAGACAAGTCACTTGTCATCTGTCACCTGTCATCTGTCACCTACATTTCCAAAGCTATTACCAGCAAACTTTCTAAGACATTTCTAATGTAAAGACCCATCTTATGCCCCCTAAATAATTAAAATCTAAAGCAAAGTGAAAGAATAAATTGATAACAGTTCATTGTTTTTCACAAAGTGACTTTGACTTATTTGTTAAAGCAGTGTTTACCTAAGCAGAAAATCTAATGAGATATTGAAAAACTCTCATTTACTGGAGTCCCTGTCTCTTAAATTAATGGATAACCACAGTAGGCTATATAGCCATACTAGTGATGTACCAGACTCAACTGTTAATTAAGCTGTACACAAGTATCACTGTCACCCCTCTATAGTAAATCAAGCGTTAATAAGTCCTATGCAAGGACTCTAGTGAGTGCTGTTAACTGCTGCATAAGCCCTTGTTTGAAATAATTGAGGATGTTGGTGGAGGTGGAATGGTACACCTATGCCTGTGCATAAATATAGCATACCTTGATACAGGAATCGATGACATGCCTGTCTGATTGAGAGAGAGAGAGAGAGAGAGAGAGAGAGAGAGAGAGAGAGAGAGAGAGAACTGGGGTAGGCAAGGTAGGACAAGAAAATGGGAGAGAGCAAGAGAGACAGGGCTAGAGAGGTCCCATATTATTTTGCCATATAAATTGGTACTACATTTATCTCTTATACCAGCCTAATAACGGCATGATTTATTCATAGATCATAATATTGATCTGCATATAAATTAAATGCTGAAGGTCGACAGCCTCATTGATCTTAACATCTTGGAGGTCAGATGCAATTTATTTGAAATAAGCATATCCATCCTATTCAATGGCGAAATTAGTGTTGTTAGAATAATTAATAGTTTGTAGTGCCTAAGTTAGGCTGACACGGAATAGTATAGAATATTTGCGTAAAATAAAATTCGACAAGATATTTTTACTGATGTTCTGGCCACAGAAGTTGTAAGCTATGTCCCTCGTTTAAAGACATTTCTCTTCTCTCTTACTATTAAGTTTTTCAGAAGGGGGGGGGGGAGGGGTTATTTCCCAAGTTCAATCAACTAAGGGGATAAAAAGGTCCACTTATTCAGAAAAAGACCCCTCCCCTCCCATCTTTGTAATTGCTGGTTCAGGGCCTAATTCCCCCTGTTAAAAAGTACTCAATACAGGTGTCATGTTGCCATGACGTCATTATTCATACTGTGAGTAGTACTTAACAGTTACCAAAGGGACTCACTTTATCAGAAGAAATTTTTGCCAGATGATGAACATATTTAATATAATATAAACTAAACTAATACAAACTAATTGTCAAGAGAAAATATAAAATGTTTTGCAATTTTTAGCTAATTTTTTTCATTGATATAGTTAAACAGACATGAGCTTTTTTTAGAATTCCACATTTTTAATTGAATTCTGATGGTTCCTGAGATTCGTCTTGTCTGAGATTTAATTAATTATTTTAAAAAAACCTAGGCTCATGTCTAGTTAAAATTTTTTTGATGAGGTGAAACAACCCAATTGTCTTATAATGACTCTGCATTTTGATGACCTCAGTCAGGTCTGCCAACACCATTGTCCTCTAAATAGGACAGAGATTATTTGCTTATTTTCTAAAAACTCATCTGCTGTTGTGTGTACGTTCAGTATTCAGTTAAAGGGATAATAACTCTTCGTACGATATCTATATTTCACAATAAAAACATTGTGAACAACTCATAGAAATATAATAAATTCTGTTTTACCACAAAAACGGCAATTATAGCTATTATTCTGATATCTGAATTTGTCTTCAGATCACGTGACCTCCATTGATGGCTGTACTCTGTTATAATATCTTAAGAGATTTTAACAAAAAAAACAAACTTTTTAGAAAAAAACCAGGGACTAACTTTGAATGTAAAAATGGATTCATTAACCATTGGTAAGTATGGGAAAATTGTTGTTTACTCCAGGAAAATTCATTTTTTGGCCAAAACGAAGAGTTATTATACCTTTAACTGTCATGTTTGCATATGCATTAAGTGTTATTTAGTTTCTTTTCTCAAAAGGAGGGTTTGTATAAAAATGACACACCAGGAAATAATTTTGCACTTTCACATTTGCTACCAAGTGTTTCAAGAATGTATACATGCTCTTGTACACAAAGTTACATCAGCAGAATAATGGTTTTAAATTATTTATTGAGTAATGTGCCAAAAATAGAACAAAGTATAGAAATAGACATTTTATCGATCGATTGTGTTATCAGACTATCATGCTAATTCAGGGCTTACTTGTATTTGTGTTTCTTTTCAAAGCTGTTGACAAGTTTCAATTGAAAAAGAAAATCATGGCTGACAGGCAGAGATATGAGATCTGCTTACTGTAGAGTAAAAGGTTTTCACACTATTTTTGGTTTTCAAGAGTTTCTTAGGCCACAAATAAGAAAAGTAAAAGTAAAACTGTAATGATCTCAAGCAAAGAATGTGGTTTCTCTCTCTTCAAATTTTATTCAACTGAAGTTTTCTACATATAAAAAAAAGTAATAATCACAAGAAAAGAATGTACTCTCACCGTCACACTCTCTCTCTCTCTCTCTCCACCATCTTTGTGACCTTATTTTTCAACTCACTGACCTAAACAAAAATATTATGCAAAACTTAGCCCACAAATTATTGGGTTTGTTAAATAACAGTGAGGAGTGGGGTGTGTACTTTATTGGCCACAGCTTGACAAGATAAGAAATGGGCTGACCATAGGTACCCAGATATTAGCCCCCTGTAATTTGTATGGACTAAATGACCTCTGGAGACACCCCTCACAGGGAATATCTGGGGGTCATTTCAGACTCATTTTTTTTCTTTATTTGAATTTGTTAAAGACATCCATGAAAATACTTACAGCTTACCCAACTAATTGAATTACTGTCACTTTTTGCCAGGTGTCACATTGCCATAATATTGCCAAATAATTGTGTATGAATAGTGAATACCTTCAAAATATTAATAATAATGAATAATTGTTACAGTAATCAAAAATGACGGAATAAAACAGAGAAGGCAAACAACATTAGTTTCTTTAAAGATCAGTGAAGTTACGCCACGTGATGACAATATTAGCTATTTCAATCGCTGTAATTTTCATATATTAGTGGTTACCACAAATTGAGAAGCACATTAGCGCACATTGATTGATATCTGTATCTCGATCCTCTCTTTATATTCGATATAATTATTTCCAGCACTATGGTCTCAGCCTGGGGAACAGCAGCCTCCGAGATGGAGAGCGAGGCGGAGTTACACAGGTAGGTTGTGTGTGTGTGTGTGTGTGTGTGTGTGTGTGTGTGTGTGGCCGCTTTTACAGCCAGTTGATCCATGGACTAACTAGTCTGCGGATCAAATATGGAATGATCCACTTGAAAGCATACTAAGATTTTAATTGCTCTGCCCCTGCTGGGACAACGACCATGAGAGGTGGGAATCCATTGTCAGGTGCACCCCATATTTGAGACATGGACTAAATAGTCCTTGGATCAATTGGTAGTGAATGCAACTTACATTTATGATAAAGATTGCAGACTTATCTTTTCGGTTATTTGCTGACGATAACAAAAAATAGTTTATTATAAAGACTGTAGACATACATTTATATTTTCATACATTCAGTATCAGATCCAGTATGTGCTAGATACAGCATTTTTTTTTTCATATTTCCCAGATACAGTGGATTATAAACCAATGTATCCCATGCAACCAATAAATTTGTATTTTATAATCATGCTCATGTATTTTACAAAAGAATAATTCACTAGTTTTGATGATTATGTGATTAAGTGTGGCGTAAATGGGAGACTTCCTATTCTAGCTTTTAGTTTTGATAAAAAGCAAAAAAAAAAAATTAAATGGAGCTAACTTGCATCAGATCTGAAGCTCAGGGGAATCTAAAAACATTTTGGATTTTGATAGCAGAGAATATTAAGCCAGGATATGAGGGATTTTGATCTTGTTTTTAAAATGTAGTTTTATGATGGCAAAAAACTAAATGATTTTCAGAAATATATTTATCCATTTTTGTAGGGGTTTAGCCACATCTTTTCAGGAAGATATCTACAAGCCTTTGAAAGTTCTGTCAGAAACACAGTATAAAATTAGAAAACCTGTAAGTATGGGGTAGCTTGACATCTCTCTCTCTCTCTCTCTCTCTCTCTCTCTCTCTCTCTCTCACACACACACACACACACACACACACACACACACACACACACACACTTTTACATATGTATATTATGCAAAGTGGATAAATCCATACTTTTCTCAATTGCAGATTGAAAACATGGTAGATAAGGCAGCTAAAGGACTGCTGAACAGGAGAGAAGAGGAGCAAAAGGTAGAAGTAGATCCATTATCATCATTGTTGTATGTATTATATATGCTGTATCAGTAGTGATAATAGTGATAATATAGCCATCAATAGATATAACTTGCTGTAATGCAAGTTTGATATTTTACATTTGTTAACAACCATTTATTTTCAACAATAAATTCTGCAACATTTTTTTATGTACACTACTCTTTCAGATACATTAAATTTTGGGTTTATATTATATTTATTGATAGATGCGAAAGCATGCCTTCTCCTGCTGTAAAGAGACAGAGAAACTCAGTGAACAGTTACAGGATGCCAAGGCTGGGAAAAGCAAGCAAATGTCAGACAAAGATATAACAAAGGTCAGTATTACATATATAAGACTACAGTAATGGTTTGGTTATAAAATTATACTTGTGTAAGAATATGTGAAGCTATACAGTAGTGTAAGTAAAAAAGTTGTTTAAAACAATACTAAAAGGTGTGTGTGTTCACGTGCGTGCGTGCGTGTGTGTGTGTGTGTGTGCGTAATGATAATTCTTTAATTTTTTTTACCATGTTAATCATTTTGACCAAAAAACATTTTAACCTTAACACAATATTACATGTCATTTCAACTCCTGAACTGATCAGCAAACTCATACTTAAAACTCTCTGCTGTTTCTTACTGTTTTAGCTTGAAAAGAAATGCAGGAGTGCTGCCACATCACTAGCTAAGGCAGACACCGAGTATCACGACTCTTTCCAGAAAGCAGAGGTGGCCAGACAGGAGTGGGAGGCAGAGGTTTATAATGTAAGCTCTATATACCTGCATGTTAATTTGTACACATGGGATTGCTTTCCATGAGATGAATATGGACTGTTACCCATAAAAAATCATGAATCTATAAATTATATATAATTGATGAGTATGATCCTTTTCTCTCAGTGCAGCACACCATTCTGTGTTGCAAATGTAGTATCTTTCTATATGGCAACTACAACTGATCTGAAAAAAAAAAATGTTCTTTTACTTTTGAACATTTTAATTTACATTCTACAGGGCAGTTCACAGATGCAGAAATTAGAAGAAGAAAGGATATCACAAATGTTAGAATATTTACAAAAATATCAGAATAGCTTAGCTGAAATAGGCCCTAAATTAATACAAGTAAGTAGTGTACTAGTTGGTCATACCAGTCCACTAAACATTGAGTACTTAACTATTAGTGGGAAACAGCAATTTTTTTAACTGCTACAGATATATCTAGGATCAAAGCTGAAAGTGATTGTTCTACATATTATGAACTAAACTTGTTTTGAAATAAAAAGCCAATGGGAGTAATTCCTTGTGAGTCTCTGTGCTGTTTGATTTTATTTTTCACAATTATTATTTTTATTAGTTTCATTTATTTGATTAATTTATGTTATTGAATTTATTTATTTATTTGTCACTCATTGCCCCACATATGTCTCCTTTATTTTTCCAGATTTGTGATCGTCTCCGTGAAGCTGTGATGGTGGTGGATGTCCAGAGAGACCTGGCCAAAGTGGTTGACCAGAAGGGGACAGGACCACACCAGCCTGAACAGCTGTTATTTGAAAGCTATGTGAGTACAGAGAGAGAGAGAGAGAGAGAGAGAGAGAGAGAGAGAGAGAGAGAGAGGAATAATAGGGGGAGAGAGATAAGTAGGGAGAGTAGGGAGGGGCAAAGAAAAGAGAGAGAGAAAGAGAAGGGCAAAAGAGAGGGGGGAGCATGTAAGTAGAATGTAGTGAGGAAGAAAGATGTCGATACATTTGTTGTTGGTCACCACCTGCTTTTAATTTGTAATTTTGTTTCATTTGCCCATGAACAGGCAGAAGATTTTAACAATACTATGAACCCAGAGAGAAGACGGAAGGCTTTAACCAACTACTTATTATATTTACAACAAGATGTAGAACGAGAGAAAAAAGGAAGAGAAGGTAAATTTTGAATAGATGTTGATGCTTTATAAGTGGTTTTAGCTTTTCATATTTGCAAAATTATATAGTGACATCTTGCTCAAAGACGACTTTATAGTATTTTTACAATATTCATACATTTTGATTGATTATAACAGATGAATTATAATGTTATACCAATATTTGATTTATTTGAACTTAAACTGTTAATATTATTTATATATTGTTTCATATGTAGTGATGTTCCTAAAATTGATATAGCATATACTTCACGTATTTCAGGGGTAGAGAAGTTATTAGATGTGTACAAAAATACGCCCAACTTTGCCGATCAGGGAGCACTTGATGATGCTAAAAGAAAATTAAAGAACGTAAGAACAAAGAGTGTTTCAGATGACACATTTTGGAATGTAGAATGTTTTAACAAATTTCATGAAAATGTAAATTACAATAAGAAGTCTTTTTAATTGAATTTCACCATTTAATAAATTAAATTAAATTCCAAAATTACACTTAAACACTATATATGCTGTACAATCTTAGGTCAGCCTATTTTAACTGGAAACATGCCTTCGGTCAGACTCACAGTTTAAATTTATAATATTTTTTATTTCTTTTTTTTATCTTTTAAACAAATTATAATTGGATGCATCATGAATTTTAATCGAATTATAGTATATCCTGCAGAGAATAACAGGAATGAGTTAAACACTTCTGTAACTTTGATAAGTACATGGAACTTGTTAAATTTCCAGGTGAGTGCTACCCTGAACTTCCTGGAGGCCAGTTATTACAAGGTGTCCTGTGCCTTAGCACAGCTCAATGGGAAACCAAAGCCTGACCACAGGTTTGCTCCATACATTGAACAAGTCAAAGACAAACAGGTAAGGACACTTACAAGTAGATATTTAATATGTATAGTTATGCCCAACAGAATGTCTTTATCCTGCTAAGTTGAAAACCTTAGCCAGATCATACTTTTAATTAGTATATTGAACCAGCCAAAACAAAGGAAAAATGTAGGATTATGACTTAAAGAATCTTGAAATAAATCTACCAAAGAGGTAGACAATTATTTTTTTAAAAATTAGAAAGGGACACAGGTTTGGTCTACACTGGTAACAGATAAGTGAGTATTTTGATATAACCAATCCTTAAATTATGCTGATTAGTGTTTCGCACCTGAGCTTGACTGAGATGTTATCTGTTTGTTCAAACAAGTTAAGAAAAAATTTGGTTCTAAATTAGAGACACATGTTTTTAATCACCTGTCACCAACTAGCCAAATTGATCTTAAAATACACAAAACTACATAGAGATCTCTGAATCCTCAAACAGACAGCTATGCTTTGAATTTAAGTTCTGACATCTATTCTCATGCTTAGTGGTGACATCTGCTGACATTTTTTGAACTAAACTGTTTTAAGCAAAGAACTCACAAGTGCAAACATTACGTCTCAGTACGTGATATTATATGATATAACTTGCACCTAGTTGTGTGAAAATTACAAAACCTTGTGGGTTATATCCTGTGCCAGTATATCTTGTCTCTTCCTCAAAAATTGATGACCATTTTCTATTGTCACGTCTTAGTCTCTGCAGGAGGTGCAGATGGCGCCACATGGCCGTCACATGTTTCCTCATTTTCTCCGCAAACTTCTCTCGGACACCCTGGTAGGAGCACTTAGAGTTGTTAGCATGGGCCGTAATTGGCATGATGTCACATGTAGACCTCGTTTTTTCTTCCAGCTTCTCTGTTTTGGCTATAGATGCCTTATTTGTTAAGACATGGGAGATTTTTCTTGTGGACCCTGTGATCCCTGGTCTCTTTTGCTCATACATATCCGTACATAGACATATATGCATTGCCAGCCTCCAGACTTGCTGCATGAATCTTGCATTTATGAATAGTTTAACAGTTGTGTGCAATATTATATACTATAAGTTTGTCATGTGAACTCTCATGGTCACATGACTTTTTGCAGGAGCTGTGTGGTTTGTTGCATATCAAGTATGTGCTTTATGGCACGCGCCTCATGGCATGTGTTGACTTTTATTTTTTAATATGACTTTTGGTACTAAAATGCCTGCATGAGATTGGCATACAAACCCTTGGTTTTATGGGTCACTAGAAACTCCTCTGTCTTATCAGCATGTCCCTATTGTTCTCGGTTACATCTGATGCTGGGAGGGGGGGGATACCACATACAAAATATGTGTCACAATCTTTTGGACCTGGCATGAATCTGGGTCCAGGTAGGGCTAAGTTGCCTTTCTGATAATGGGCACATAATAAGACCCCAAATATTTAAAAAAGATTTGGTTATATCTTTTAAGAAGTGTTAAAATACTGAATGCAGGTTGCACTTGTCATATGTTCTGTCTATGATTTAAATCCTGTTTCTTTCAGAATGGCCATGGCCATGGTCACAAATTACATGTATGTGAGTCTATGGTTTATGTTGGTGATTTGGGTGTTAGTTATATATATTATGTATTTATAGCCTGGTCAGGATGTTTATGCTGCTTGTTGCTGCTTGTGTATTGGGCTAGACTTGTACAATGTACTTATATACATAGCAACCATTTTATCAAATTATAGTTTTTGGAATGAAAGCTGTCAGTAATGTAAAGAAGTTTGCTAATTGTCATTTTGAGCATTGAAAAATCCATAACAAAAATAAAAGTGATGTAGAGAATGTGTTGCATGTTGGCAGGCTTCTTTTAATATGAGCATTTTCTATTTTTTTTTTTCACAAAGCTAATTTACTTGTTCCAACTAAATGGAGACCAACCACATACATTATGCTTATCATCGCTAACAAGTTATTTATTTTATTTGTCTGAATATAAGCAAATGACAGGTGTTTTATTTTTACCCATTTGAAATACTTCACTAGATTTTTTCTCACTATTAAATATTTGTCATGGTTTCATTTTCCTGAAGTCAAAAAAGCTTACCTTGAGAAAAAGACCACTTGTAAGTGTTAACAAAGGCCCTGAGATCATTTTATTTTTCATTGATTGCTAAAAATTATTTCTAACATTTTTTTTTCTTTATTTAAGTCAGTTGTAGGTTGCAGTGAATATTACATATTACCTTGGTTTTTAGTAGTATGCTCCCACCAAAGCTTTTCTTTTCCCTCTCACACTAGTGTGTTATATTTTTTTAAATTATTTCCTTGAAATGCCTAAGGGTCTATTCCCACAACTTTAGATCGATCTATCACCGCGGGGAGTCTCACTAGATTACTGTCAGATAATCCCCCTTAAGTGTCCGTCCCCGCCTACTACAAGCTGTAAGAGGTAATTAACTTTCGTGTCCGCCCGGCTGACAGCTATTTAGCGTGAGCCCCCAGGGAGTTAGGTCGATCTAATCTATAGAAATGGGGTGTAAGTAAAAAAATAGAACCCTCCTTCCACCACCCCCTAGTGACCCCCCTCCTCCCAAAAAAAATTTAATTAATTAATTAATAATAATAATAAATAAATAAGAAGGGGAATATGAAGAAGAACAAAAGAAAGAAACTGATTAATATTATATCAGCTTTCATGTTCATTTGGTCTTTACTATCATGAATATACTTGTACGTGTATATACATGTAATGTATTTCGAGGGAACATTGATAACTCATGCTTTTACCCAGTGGATGGCTCATACTACTAAATTTAATGGCGAGTAAAATAACCTCTGCAAATTATATTAACTTTTATGTTGTCACATTCTCAGGTTTATTCAAGTGAAACTGTGATTTCAACTTGAGTGTTATAATGTTATTGAAATAATTATTGTTGTTCTGTTGAGAGCATCTTTCACAGACCTGCTTAAAATGTACAAAAAAAAAAAAAAGAGAGAGAGAGAGACACATGGTAGAATATCTGTAGATGGCAATATTTTGTGAAATATGCTTTCTGTTTTCACTGAATTTCTTTTATAGTGTGTATGATTTTTTTTCTTTTTTTACGTTAAGATAGTGATGTCACGTATATCTCGAGTTCTTGTGAATTTTCTTTGCCAGCGGTATTTGCATAAAACAAATATGTTGTCTTCTCTTTTGTATAATTCAAAAATGCAAACCCAAGTTGAGTATTTTATCCCAGAATGTTTGAGAGCATGTATATGCATAAGTATATTGGCATAGATTATTGTGGGAAAAGAAACATTCGAGAAGTCAGAACTGAGCTTTTTTCTCACATCATTTGTTCTAATTTGCATATATATGTTAGAACTGAGCACAAAGAAAAGATGGAACACACACACACACACACACACACACACACACACACACACACACACACACACACACACACACACACACACACACACACACACACACACACACACACCAATTTCTGGATTCACAAAGCCTGTTTTAGCTAGTCAGATATATCTGATTACTTGGACTGGTCAGTAATTCAATTTTTTAGGTTGTAACTTACTAGAGAACAACATTGCAGTGACAACTGTTATCTTACAGTGGCTCTATGAAACCAGCTACCGTACAGATGAATCCACCTGATTCTTTGTAAATTTGTACATTTGTTAATCTCTAGGGTCAGAACTGCAGTGTGTTGCGGCTGCCAGCCTCGATAGCAATGGAGGGAGCACCTGACCTTGACCTCTCCTTACAGGGTCACGGCAGGGGGTCTGCAGACGGGGGCCATGATGACAGACATTCCTATGGAGACTTTGGTGAGTTTAACATGTTGTTTTTTAAAACTGTTTGTTGTTCGTGAATAATGTGACTTTGGGGATTTATTCCTAGATGGAGTCACAAAGCAAGACAGTATGGATTTGCTTTATGCTCTTGCAGATATGCTCAAAACAAGAAACACCATATCTTTATTTAGGTATCATGTTTCCAAACAGGTTGACATGTTTTTGAATATCTTTGTACATGTCAAATATTTAATATTTATTCTGGCTACAATATTAGTTAATTTCTTTGCTGTTCATGCACTGGAGATGATAGTGAAAAATTAATTTTTGTATTTGCTATTTTTGTTGATACTTCATTTTTGCCAATGACAGTTGTTTGTAACAGAATATTTTTGTTGTAGATGATGATGAATTTGATGATTACAATACCAATGCCACAGTGTTATGCACGTGTCAGGCTATCTATGAATACCAAGCCAACATGAGTGATGAGCTTACCATTAGACCAGGTAGTGTGTTAATTATTATAATTATTATTTAAATTAGTTCAGTGATTTATTTAATACAGAGAATCTCATGAGCATAATAGAATCTCATGCATTTACAGTAGTTACACAAAATATACCACAAACAAGATGCTGAACTAAAGCAAAAGGAATATTTACTTCAGCTTAATCAACGTTAACTTTGTATTTTGCCCACTGACAAAGTGTCATGCAA